>SNQN01001591.1:0-12190 GCA_008642245.1 Bassia scoparia | reverse complement strand
CAGAACTCTCATCATCATTCTCTCCAGCACCGCAAGCAGCTCTTTCCTCTTTCAACAATGCCAATCTTAGTTTGGCCTTGTACTTTGGGTCAGTTTTACCATTTCCCAACYGTGGTGACAAGTGCAGTTATGAGGTTGAGGCTTAGAAGAAATAGAGAATAGATCGATAACTTGCCTTCTGAATTTGGTCGACTTCATTGCAACCACGTACTACATATAAGTTTTCCCGCCTCGTCATAAACAACGCTCCATTGCAATAAATCACTAGCCATCCTCCTCCAACGACTTTCAAAACTCTTAAGARCTCTTGGCGGAAGGATATAGGGCCTCTCCGCATGTGCTTCATTCCACGACGCAAACACATTTCGTCAAAGCGCACTTGCCTTTTGGTTTAGTACCCACCATTTGCATCGTCACTAAATTGCATATACAATCCCACAAAGGGTTTGACCCTCTGCAACTGACCAAACACGGTTTGRTCTAGCGAYTTGTTGGTTTTGAGTACGCAGGATTGTAGCACGTGGTGGAAGGTAATGTGGCATCTCTGGAACGGTTTTTTCTCACTATTATCTCTTGCATAGTTGCATTAGGTTATTAGGTGTAAATCTTTAGTTCCTCTAAGTTGATTAATAAAAGAGTTAGAGTGAGTGAAGGATGTAGACTTATTAGAAGTCGAACCTCGTTAAATCCTCGTGTTGTTTATTTGTTTAATTTTGCTGCATACACAAGTGTTCTCACACCATTCTCACAAACAATCGAAAAGTTTACAACACTTGTCGTATACTCAATTCACCCCCCTTCGTATACTCAATTCACCCCCCTTCTTAGTATCACTTGCACTTTCATCCTCGGCGACCTCGATGATGATGTCATCAGCGAGACATTGCATAATTATCTAATGCGCCTTTTCCTCTAGGTTGGGCATCTCAGTGGTTTCGGGAGCAGTTGTCTTCTTTGACAATGGTGCCCACAANGCTTACATAATGGTCGGATGATTTTAATTTGGAAAAATAAAATTACCGACCGTCTGCGGTCGGTAATTTTTTAAACTACCAAACATAAAAAATTAATTGAGTTATCGACCGTACAACGGTCAGTAAAATTTAAAAACGGACGGGAATTTCCATCAGTTTTAAACGGTCGATAAATTGCATCCTATCAAAGACGGTAAGTAATATGGCATTTTTCGACCRTTTTTATGACGGTCGGTAAAATCYGTCGTTAATAACCCAGATTCTTGTGTTGTGAAACACATTAAAACACGTTAAAAATAAATATTAAAACAAAACTTGAACATAAACACCTCACATCATGCCATCTCCTTGGACTTGTTTCATTAAGTAATCCTTGTACACCTCTTCATCAGTTGTTAAGGGATTGGCTTCATTAACAGAGCTTGTAGCATATCAAAATTCATCTTGTCCTTCTGTAGTTGAATCTGTTCTWGTTTTCTCTTCTCCTTTAGGAGGTCGAGCTCCAACTTTTTCTCAGCATGATTGTATTCTTGTAATCGTCGATCGTTGTTAACCTTCATTGCTTACCAATGGTTACACTAGCCTCCTCAGAAGCCGATGTTTTGCCCTTGTTACGCTTTTCCTTAGCTTTCTTGACATCTTCGGGTCGAGGAATTCCTTTGGACATGTACCCAATTGAAGGAAGATCACAGTCAACTCGGTCCTAGACCTTTTCCCACTTSCAGAACTCTCATCATCATTCTCTCCAGCACCGCAAGCAGCTCTTTCCTCTTTCAACAATGCCAATCTTAGTTTGGCCTTGTACTTTGGGTCAGTTTTACCATTTCCCAACYGTGGTGACAAGTGCAGTTATGAGGTTGAGGCTTAGAAGAAATAGAGAATAGATCGATAACTTGCCTTCTGAATTTGGTCGACTTCATTGCAACCACGTACTACATATAAGTTTTCCCGCCTCGTCATAAACAACGCTCCATTGCAATAAATCACTAGCCATCCTCCTCCAACGACTTTCAAAACTCTTAAGAGCTCTTGGCGGAAGGATATAGGGCCTCTCCGCATGTGCTTCATTCCACGACGCAAACACATTTCGTCAAAAGCGCACTTGCCTTTGTTTACTAACGCCACCATTTGCATCCGTCACTAATTGCATACAATCCCACAAAGGGTTTGACCTCTGCACTGACCAAACGTTTGGTCTAGCGATTTGTTGGTTTTGAGTCCGCAGGCATTGTAGCACGTGGTGGAAGGTAATGTGGCATCTCTGGAACGGTTTTTCTCACTATTATCTCTCGCCATAGTTGCATTAGGTTATTAGGTGTAAATCTTTAGTTCCCTAAGTTGATTAATAAAAGAGTTAGAGTGAGTGAAGGATGTAGACTTATTAGAAGTCGAACCTCGTTAAATCTCGTGTTGTTTATTGGTTTAATTCTGCTGCATACACAAGTGTTCTCACACCAATTCTCACAACAGTCGAAAGTTTACAACACTTGTCGTATACCATTCACCCCCTTTGTATACTCAATTCACCCCCCTTCTTAGTATCACTTGCACTTTCATCCTCGGCGACGCTCGATGATCGATGTCATCAAGCGAGACTTGCATAATTATCTAATGCACCTTTTCCTCTAGGTGGTGTTCATCTCAAGTGGTTTCGGGATGCAGTTGTCTTCTTGCAATGGTGCCCACAACCCTTGTTGCTTCATGTATATCCCACCGTATTTCGGGATATTCATCAATTATATTTCCGTAATTCTGATATTATATTATATTTTCTTATTTTCGATTTATAATTATATTTTCTATATAAATAAATTAATTTATAAAAATGCGATTTATAAAATTCTTTTATAGTTTTTAATATTTCGCTAAGAATATTTCATCGATATCTTTTACTTGATTTTTATTTTTATTTTATAAAAAAAGAAGAAAAAAAAAGATATCCCAAATAATTTAACTAAAACTAGATTACTAAAAGGTGTTATATTCTCCTTACTTCAAAACAATTTACGCCGCATTCATCATTTATTTCATATTTTCAAAAAAAACAGTGAAAGAGAAAAGACGAAGGAAATCGTGTTGTGGGTTACTTTGCTGGCCCTTAACCGGCCTGCCGGGCCTGGTGCTCGACGCCACCAGCCCCTTAATCGGTGCTGGCCGTCTCTCTCCTCTTCTTATTTTTCTTCCTTTCCATGTATTATTCATTTTTATTAGATTTATTGTGAAGTCTGTTACAACTCAATGCTTATACTATTGTTTAGGTATGATTTTCTAAGGATTAATTGATGTCATGAGTTTGTCTTAATAATTTAAATTAAACAGAAAAAAAAATCAGATTTGAAAAAGTTAAATTAGGGTTTTCAACACTTGTTTTGATATAACTGTCAGGTTTTAGTCTCAATTTTTAGTTTTTTATTTTTCTGCTTTCCAATAAATTACAAACTTGGTCGACTGATGTTCAACCAGTAGCAATCCATGAAAATTTTTCAGAATTTTCAAAAGCATGTTTACTATTTCAACACAATTCGTTTTTTTGAATGCAGTTTTCTTAGGTGTCAGTTCGGTTTTGATCTTTTCATTATTTTTTTCTTGTTGTCAAATAATTTATGAAATTTCTGTCGAAGTAACTCCTATGATTAGAACACTTGTGAAAAATTTTCACAATTTCCAAACAGATTACTATTTTAAATAAATTCGGTTCGAATGGACTGTTTTTTCGTAATTCTGATTCGGTTTTGATTTTATTTTATTTCTGTTCAGATCTATAATTTCAGAACTTTGTGTGATATTATAACGTATACTTTTAACACTCTGTATAAAAGTTTCCATCAAAATTTTTCGTATAGTTGTAGTTTAATAAATTTTCATCAGATTGACAATTTTGATTACAAAATATGTTTTGTTATTAAAATTAATTAAAATATTGGCGACGAAAATACAAGTTGATTATGATATTTTCAGAGTTATTAAGCATATTCAAAAGTGATTTTAAACCATTTTAGAATTATGGCTTAAAAGTTTTTTAAAGAAATAAAGGAATGGCTTTATTGTATAAGCGTTGAAGTTAGTCCTTTAAAACATGTTCAACAGGTTGATTTTTAAAAGTTTCTGGGGTTTTCAAGGGAATTGTATTGCTGAAGCACTTGTTTAGGAATCAATAATATTATTTCTATTTGGTTAGTGAGAATTCCGTCTGAAGTTACAATTGTTGAAGTGAAAAAAGCCATATGCTGGATTGGTTTCTTTTTCAAGGTACGTACTACTTGGCAAAATCCTTGATGTAATGTAAGTGTGATCCTTGTGTAATATGTTTCTGGACTGTTTGGGAGTCACAATAAGTATCTATTTGTGTTTGGATTATAATTGTGAGACCCATGGAATGGTTGAGTGAATTTGGTTTGTTCATGAGGTTGATATGAGGATTGATATAGCTATTGTCATAATAAGTTGGTTGGCCTGTGATGGTTTAAGTGGAGTCAAGTATAACTTGCTTCATGAGGGTGTTATAATAAAGGATGAATTAAGGTGAAGTAAGTGTTCTTGCTTCATGAAGGAAATTTATTACTCGTTCATGATTAAGGTGAATGAGTAAGGAAGTATCAAGTCTTAATGACGAGGTTAGTTTGGCTTGTCCAACAGGTTTCTTAACTAAAAGGAATGATTATGCTAAAATAATTGGTAGGTGTTTGTGGTTTGTTTTGTGGTCGTATGAACTTGTCAATTATATAACCGGGTTAATAATTTATGGATGAGCATAAAACTGCGGATTGGTGCACGTCAGAGCTTGACACATCACGGGGTTGGGGTTGCGAATTTATTTCGCTTCCTTACCTAGGGCGTCTGATCAATCGCGTCTCTTTATATATTTATTTTAAAAAACGGATTTTACCAAATGGGTTTTATCCAAAATGGGGTTAGTTTGAGATCTCATCTACATGTGACGGAGTCTGCGACCCGTTCGCCATCTGTTATTAACTTTTTGATGCCTTTCGACGGGGAGGCATGGGGGATGAACTATTCACTGTGTGTCTGGTTCGAATACGGGCACCTTGTGTCGGTTGCATTGTGGCCCTGTGTGTCTGGGATTGGACAACCTTGTCTGTTGCTCATCTCATAGCAAATGTAAATATATGAGTCATTATTGGAGTCGAGTAAGCTAATTGCAGGTACCTCTAGTAACAAGAGTAGTTGAGACTTTCGATTGTATGTTTTGGAGCAGCTGTATTAATATTTAGTTGAGGTTTGGTTTTTGAGTTGCGATCCACTGTATATAGTATACATGTTGTTTAAGTTGGTTATGAACCCACAGTTGGGTTTTCCTTGTGTTTAGCAGGTGTCGTACTCGGTATGTCCAGTTTTAGGGGAGATGCCTGTCCAGTTATTTTCCTGATTTCGTAATTTGTATGTACTCAGCTTTGCTGATTGTAGGCTTTGTGTTGTTGGTTTCGTCCGGTTTCTCTTCTTTCTTGGGGACCTGTGATGATCCTTATTTCATTGGAATTGGGAGCAGATTTCTCACGGTAGGCAATAAAGTAAATAAGAACTTGGATGATGGTCCCTGAGTGAGGCTGACGTACCTTTATAGTTTTAGACGTATCGAGACTCTCAGAACGTTTTGATATTTCGGATTTGTCTAATGTTTAAAAGAAAAAGGGATTTTTGCTTGGTTTTACAAATAAGGGTGTAATGGTTTCACTTGTTAACGGGTTTAACTTATTGGTTTTTAATACTCGTTGAACTGTTGGCTAAACTGGATTTCCGCTGCAATTTGTGATTTAGCCTAAACGTTTTAACAGTGGCGGTGACATGCCATGATCTCCGTATTTAGTTTAATTATTTGCAGGTAAAGTGGAGAATTATTGGTGTGTACACTTCACAAAGCCGTATCTGATCTTCCATAAACTGAAACTTTTCTCCTTCGTGAATTTGTGAATCTTACATTCATTGGGCATTCTTCGCATGACAAAAAATAAATCCGACTTTGATACCATTGTTATAACATATGCGACAAAGATAGAGTAAAGATTGACAAAAAAACAAAACACACAATATGGTCCCCTCCTTTGCTTGGGGACGTAGTCGACACATTGTCGGCAAACCACATAAATATCAATAGTGGCCCAACTTGCATGTCAGAACCAACYCCCGACAAAAATCTGGATTTTGGCAACAATATTTCGACTAGCAATTGAACCCGACTCGGTCTAGCCTACATTATTTAAACCTTTGGGCAATTTTTGGACAAGAAAAATTGACCCATTTATTAGTTTTTTGGGTAGCCCGCCCTTTCTTTAGGGGTTTGGGCAAGGTAATTTGGCCCATAACTAAGTTTGTCCCTTCCCTCACACATAGGGCTGGTTATTAGATCGATTCGGGTTCAGGTTAATGGTRAAAGGATTGGAACTATATCAACCCAAACCTAATTCGTTTATTAAACAGGTTGAAAAGCTCAACCCTAACCCGACTTGCTTATTAAATGGGTCACCCACTTAACCCGTTTAACCTATTTGTCTATTATAGTTTTTATAAAAATATTTATAATACTAAGCGTATATGTGTACAAAAGCAATAATTAAAATCAGAATAGGATCTTTATATTTATGGAATTTTTGTGAGCAATTTTCCCATATTAAATGTCATTTTCTTATATAAAATTATTAAATGGGTCTTATTAGGTTATTTTCAGGTTCAAAAATCCAACCTTAACCTAACCCGTTTAATTAAACGGTAAAATCAGGTTAACCTAATTATTTAATTGGGTCGAAATCCTCAACCCAAACCCGCTTAATTCTGATCGGGTTCGTGTTCGGTAAACGGATTGGGTCATTTTTCCCCTGGCCCTACGCACACATGTATAAAAAAGGCCTTTCTAAGCCCGGCCCAACCAGCATTTTTTATCTCGGCCCTCTAAGTTTAACCCCTCCTCCATTATAGTGATAATAAGAAGTATGGGTGGTTATGATGCGAGTCAAGTTCTTCGAACTAGGGGTTTMTCTATTCGACTCATCAAAATTTCAATCCGATCTCAAGCTTAGTCGAGCTCAAACAACTCGAGTTTTAACCAATTCGAGTGGAGCTTTCGGCCAAGTTTGTCTCGAGTAACCCCCGAGCTATTCCATATGTATATGTAGCACCAATAGTGGTCCGTTTACATTAACTGAAATCAACTGAACTTAACTTAATTAACGGAGCTGAACTAAACTGAACTGAACTAAAATATTTAACTTTGGATTAATATTAAWCTTGAGATTAATATATAACTATTTAACTATATAATAATGAGATTAATTAATATKTAACTATTATTAATAATATATCATTGGATTAATATTTAACTTTTTTGTGGATCGAAGCACCTCACTCGACGACCACCGACCCTGAAGATATCAGCCCAGAGGCTTTGTCATACAATTTACAAGCAACACAAGTACTGAAACAACATAAATAGAGACGAGGACACACATTAAATCAAAGGGAAATTTCCCATTGGTTAGGTATAAGTTTTTATCAATTCCTCGTATGGTAGATATGTGTTTTTTTAATCCAGATTAGTTATAACATTGTTTAAGTTTCTCACCCTGATTACGAGTTCTATATTCTTAATTAAGCTTGTCTGTTCGTTTAAAGTAATTTTGTGGGCCCCTCACGCTTTTGCCATTACGGGTTCTTTTCCCCTCACCTGTTCTTTTCTTCCTCCTCCACTTCTGTACCATGAGAGAGTCCATATATCTAACTGCAGCGAATCGTTCCATTGTGCTCACCTAATCACGTCTTTGCTAAATATCGAGCAACGACCAACTTCGTCGACCAGATTTGATGAAACGAACCGGTAATTTATTGCGGGCATCTTTTCTCAAATACCACAAAAAATCAATTAAACTGAGAATTTGTTAGTTTTTTTGTTGATTGATTATAATCTTGGGATAATCAACCAAAATGGTGAAAAAAAGTGAGATTTCTTAAGAAAAAGCTCAATATTTTGGAAGCTCAATAAATACCCAGCAACCACCAAGAGTCTCCTCTCGTGGTGGAATTGTGGGCGAAATTTCGTGGGCCGTGGAGGCGCCACTGAGCTGTCGGCTTAATTGTTTGTCGTGGGGTTGTTGCGGTTGGTAAAAAACATGTCAAAATGTGAAGAATTTTTAAGTGACCATTTCATTCAACCCCTCTTGTGCCTCTGGTGGACGGTAAAGGACATAAAGCATAATGTGCTTTATGTAATTTAACCTTTATTATTTCGTTCTTTTTTTTTAATTCTTCCATGGTTGAATTACACATAACCTGGTGGCAAAACTCCAAGCAAAGATCCAGAAAGCAGTAAGAAAAGAAGATACAGAAGCAACTTAAAATAAAGAGGCAGAGCTCCAAAGCAGAGAGCTGCGAAACATCAAATGAAGAAGAATGGTAATTAAACATACTTACGGCCCAAGTAACGGAAATATAGAACTGCGTAATCATGGGTGAGAAATTTGAAACAATATTATACCTGTACATGGGGATTAAAAAAACACATTACCTACATGAGAATCGATGAAAACTGATAGCACCAATGGGAATTTTCCCTTAAATCAAATTAAAGCATTAGTAAGATCATTACAAAAAAACACAAAAACCAGATTGACATCCTTAACATTTGGATTGAGACTGCAACTAGGGTCGAACATTAGCACAATCATCCGAACGAGGCAGAAAGACCATTTGCATCTAAGCATAAACCATCTCATTCTTGCTAGAAAATGTAAAACCAAGTCATAAATAAAAAGTTAATAGAATTTAAACACACAAACCAAGTTCCTAAAAAAAAAAAAAAAATTAGTTGGATCACATGAAAAAAATTTAGATAAAATCAAATAAAAAATTCAAACAAATCTAACAATACTGAAAACGGCAAAATTTACCTAACAACTTCCGGCAACACAAGTTTAACAAAAAATATCAACTTGGTATGAAAAGACTGTGGCTAGGCCACCCGACAAACGTTAGCAAACGAGGGTGACCAAACTGTGAAGACGTCTTTGTCTTCCTCATATGGCACGACTTCCTTCTAGAAACTAATGTCATTCACTGCACCATCTGCCTCCGTTTCAACTCTTCAATTTCCTCTTCAGCGGTTGCAAGTGTTCCCCCGTAGGTGACACCAAATTATCCTCAGGGCTAGACAATTCATGGTCATGAGAGATGCTTCTCAATTTCTTTTTCCGAACATTCATCACTTCTTTTTCCAAACCCCCAGTAATACTTGGCTAGGGGCCCGACACAACTTCAGCATCAATGGCTAACAGCTTGAGCTAACTGTCATTGGTATGTCGAAACTGTGTTGAGTAAGTTGGACCTGACTGGGAATTTAGCTTACAAGTCAGAATTCCATTGCCTCCACTTGCCAATAGGAGGATCTTCATTTGGAACACAATCAGGAATTTCCTTGGCCATTCAACTGGGATTCGGATTGGGATTTTTTGAATTAGATTTTGATTTTTGAATTGGAAGTTGCTGATTTTGATTTTGATTTGGTTTTGGATTTTGATTTGATTGGGTTTTGGGAGTTTGGTTTTGGATTTGGATTTTGATTTTGATTGGACTTGGATTTGAACATTATTCACCTTGGAAGCATTAGGCATCGGGCACATCTTATGTTCAAACTCTTGCCATTAGACTGCAATTCCACAAACCGATTGACATGAATTTAAGCTACTAGTCTTTGAAAAATGTGGGGACGAAGGATGGTGCATCAACACACTGTTATCATAAAAACAACACATTAAAACAAGTTTGAATTGTGTTGTATAACAGTAAATAAAACAACACAATGTTTAGTAATAATAACTTACTCAGCTTGCCAAAAATCACCGGAGGGACAATTGATCTAAACCCCACTATTTTTTCACCATCCACGCCGACCACACATTTAATCTAGGATAAACACCCCAATCCAACTGGAGGTTCTCTTAAGCCTATCCATGTAGAGAATATGGAAAAACAAAATAATAATACAAGTATAATCCATGTTGAGGAATATATAAATATAGCAAAAACTAGTAATTTAATGATTATGTAATTGTAACTTACAAGAGATCATAAAATCATTCTAAAAAAAGGAAAAAAAAAATATGTAAGAATTGAAAAAAAAATATAAAATGGTGTCTAGATGTTAGTATTATTAAAGTACAAACTATGGTGTTACTATGGTTGTCTATGATGTAAAAAGTTCCATCTATATATGAAACTATTATAGCTTAAAATGTAAATGTCCATACGAAATGTATGTCGAACTCAAATGAGAATAATAGTAACATCTCAGAAGCTTAAAAAACATGCATTTTTAAAATTATAAAAATAAGAGCCACTTCACCGCCAAAAACAAGGTAACACCCACCACATCCGGTCGAATAACCATCGGGCATAAAACTTCTTCCAAATTAACAATTGCATGCATCAAATGCTGTAAGCACAAACGAACACCAGTCATACTGCTTGTTGCTCATATACAAGTGGCAGCTGGCTAGTAACAACGACAATCTATCGGCATGTAAGTGGACAAAGAACATCCATCATAACCAAACATCAAAAAAGGCCCTCTTAAAACACGCTCTCAACTCCATCACGAAGCACATGCATCAATAAGTCTTGTGATATGATAATTGAAGCTTATTGTTCGTTTGGATGTATAAGTTCAGCAGCAAAAACAAACAAGATCCCCAAGAGGACAAAAGCAACCATACATATAGACATAATCATAAAACTAAAACATAGAGCCAAACTGGCCTAAAGCACCAAACGAACATGATATCAAACTGGAACCCAGAAGAACAGAACAGCCATTTATATCTCTTCGCGACTATAAATCAACAATGAAAAAATTTCCCTGAAATCTCAAAAAGCGATGAACAATTTACAACCATGCAAATACAAACTTACATTCCACTTCGATGCATTCTTCGGAATTAGTAGTCCTCCTTTCCGCTTTGCGGACATTGCGTTTCTTTATTACTTTATATTAACTCTCTTCGCTTACCTAACCCAGACAACGACATATAAAACTGTAACAAAACAAACTACAAAAATACCATCAAATACATTAAATACAACCATCAAGAGATGATTACCTTGGCAAAACAAGAAAATTGTCGCAGCATTATACAAGCCCAAACACGAACAAATTAATCGAAAAAATAGGTTTTCATCCAATATCCCAAATATAGAAATTCAAAGAAATTCAAAAATGTTAGATACAAAACGAAACACTACAACTTTTGGGTGCCATTAATAAACCAATGAACATCAGATGCTTCAAAGATTCAAGCTTCAGAATCGCAAGTGAACGAAGATTTGAGCAATTGGTTTCGTTGAGAGTTTCGTTGAGAGTTGTGAATTGGTGAGCGAGTTTAAGGCAAATGAACGAGTTTCAGCTATTAACGTACAAACAGTAAATTAAGAAAGGGTGCCCAAATTACTTTCTTGCCCCACGACTTTCCCCAAAACTACAAAAACAATATCCAATTAATGGGATCTTTTATTCCCATTTTTTGTTAGAGTTAATAATCCCCCTTGTGAAACATATACTACAACAACATAGAGGGTACAATCTCATGTAATAGTGTAATTATCATGGAATTGAACACTTGTGTAGCGGTGATACCGTGATAATGATAACACTACTCGTGAAGTTACCCGAGATCGGGCACTGTTAAAACTTATTCAAGAGGCTCGGTTCAAACTCAAAAAGTCCAATATCATGTGTTATTTAGGGTTGAAATAACTAAATTAATAGTCTCTTTACTCGAGCTAGGGCAGTTTATTCAGCTTAATTGCAGTTCAGTTCAGCTCAGCTTCATTCAGTTCAACCTCTGCTTAACAATTTTGTTAACAATTTGTATTAACGATAATGATGATATTCACGATTATTATGTATATATTATTATTATTTTTTATTAATAATATTTATCCTAAGTTAAACATTTTCAATTTAATATCATTAATCCCAACTTTCAATTAGTATTATTAATCAATATTATTTTAAATAGTAAATATTAATCCAAAAAATATATTCATTTAGTAATAGATAAAATATGTAATTCCCAAGATTAATATAATCCAAAGTTCAGTATTATTCCGAAGGTTAAATAGTTAAATATTAATCCCAAGATTAATATAAATCCAAAGTTCAATTATTAAACTAAGTTAAAGATTAGATATTAATCAAAGTTATACTTCGTATTACT
>SNQN01001590.1:58145-75060 GCA_008642245.1 Bassia scoparia | reverse complement strand
CACTTTCAATGGCTACTGCAAACAACCCAAAAGCTTCATTCAACGATGGCAAAAAACGCAAACGCCGTTTCTTACCTCACAACGTAATCCCCCCTTTTCTCACTTTATCCAATTACATATGTTTATCTCATTTTTCTCCGATTTTTCATCCCTTGATTACTTACCTAATTTTTCTTCTTATTGTCATTTGATTTTTCCTTTTTTTTTTAATTTGATTGGTATCAGAAAGCAGTGAAGAAGAAGGGGCCCACTCCATTGAAACCTGGGATTCAAGGGTTCTTCATAACCTGTGATGGTGGAAGAGAACACCAAGCTTGTCATGAAGCCATCAATGTTATTGAATCTGTATGTTTCATTCTTTCTTTCTTCATTATGTTTATCTTATTATCATCCTTTAATTTGTTCTTATTATTTATGATTTAGCAAGCATCAATCAACTAAATTAAGGCAATATAGTTGTTAAAGTTTTGATTTTTTTTCCTGTTTCCTAATTGTCCAGTATTATTGAATAATACTCTAGTATAGATGGAAATTTAATGTTCTTCAATGTGGATGTTAATTCTGCTATTAGTCCAAATAATAAGTACTTCTGATTTCTGCTGTTGTTGTTTGAATAATTGGTCTTCTTTGGTGTTATCATCAACAATTGTATTATGATGAATTGAAGATTTTGACTGGAAATCGCAAATTACAATTTTAGTGAGTTTGTTTTAAACTAATTAAAGTGATATTATGAGANATCAAAACTTCTACTTGCACTGAACCATTAAGGCATTAATTGATCAAATTTAGTTTTAAAACTTGCTATGTATAAATATACACTGTAATATTTACTTATCATTTTTGTGAAAGGATAATTAATAAGAGAATATAAATTGACAAGATTTCACCAAACAATTTAGATGTTGCTAGCTTTTAAAAATGTCCCTACAAATATCTCCATAATGTCATCATTGGGATAAATGAGACGGGGTTCGGAATGATGTTGTTTTGGGGTCAAAACAAAGGTTTCAAATAATGGACTTCCAAATAATTTTTGGAAAAATTATCGAAAATTGTACCATGAGTACCAAAGGTTATATAATGAACCCGTGCAAAATTTGGAGCCCAAAAGAGTCCATATGTGGGGACTTTTGATGCCACGAACGCTCAAACTAATAGATGTCGAAATGTTAGTAGGAGGCACAACACTCGACATTAGAGGCTGAAACTTGGCAATGAGCCACCTCTCATCACCTTTAGGGTGTGGGAAAAATTCCGGCCAAAAGTAAGACGGACTCCAAAACGATGATTTCAGGGGCCGAAAATGGGAATCGAAATAATCACATAGTGCAGTTTTGAAGTTATTTTTCGAAATTCATTAGGTGCGTCCCTCTTTTCCGTAAAAGTTTTCAAAAGTCGTGCAAAGTGGCAAAAGCGCCTGAAAAATAAGGGGAAAATGCTCCAAAAATTTGGAAAATTAAGCCGACATGAACTCTCGCACTTACCTTACGTTTTGGAGTGTCGATCCCGAAAAACGACAAGGTATTATTAATTAATTTGCTCTCGTAGTTAGAGGGAACATGTTTCCTTCGGAAACATGCCTTTTGGGCCTCGTTTTGGCTCGAAAGTTTGCACAGAGACTTGACGTGACCCCAAGGACCTCCCACCGAAATTCGAGGTCGTTCTCCAAAGGGGTCTCGAGAGCCCAAAATACGTGTACGCCTCTTTTTTCAGTTGTTTCGGCGACCATTTCAGTTTTATCAAGATTTTCTTCCACACCTTGAGGGTGATGTGGGATGACTCTCCGCCGAATTCTCGCTTCAAATACCGAGTGTCGTGCCTCCCACGGGTGTTTCGACAAATTGTTTATTTGGCAAAAAAGGACAAATTAGCAAAACGCGAAACCCTCGTAAGAGGCACTATACGGGCCGAAACTTGGAAAAGATTCATCCCCCATCACCCTTTAGGTTTGGGAGAAATTCTGGACAAAATAGAGACGGGTCACGAAAACGCGTTTTTTAAGTGAAAAAAAAACATGAAAATGAGGTCTCCGAAAAATTTTAGGAAAAATTGTCAAAATTTTTACCAGAGGTTCACATGATCATATGATGAACCCATGACAAATTTGGAACTTAAAAGAGTCCATATGGGGGCTTTTGAGGCCCAAAGACAAACCTACAAAACCTCAAAACACTCATATGAGGTACTACGCTCAATATTTGAGGCCGAAACTTACCAATGAGTCATCCGCCATCACCATTAAAGTCTAGAAGAAATTATTACAAAAACCAATCCAAGTCACCTAAACAACTTTTTTTGCCATGGGTTCCATAACTAGATAACCGAGTTTCATGTCTCCCACGAGCGTTTTGACGTTTTGTTTTTTTTTCTTGAAATTTGGCTTGCAACCTCTGAAACACCATTAAATCTCCTCATTTTGGCCCCAAATTTTGCCTGAAATCTTAATATGGTTGTGGGAATCCATGGTAAAAAAGTTTAGAAATTTTTTCAAAAAATTTTCCAGAGATCACATTTTCGTGATGTATAATCCACGTTTTTCGACCAAAAATGATGTCTCGATAACCTTGCTCGAATTTGCTCAGAATTTATCCCACACCTTGAGGGTGATGAGGGATGACTATTCGAAGAGTTTCGGCCTCAAATACCGAGTATCGTGCCTACCATGGACATTTCGACTATTTGCCCTTTTTTCAGAAATTTGGCTAGTGGCCATCGAAACCCCATCAAATCATCTCATCGTTCTGGCATCAAATTTTTCCTAACCTCGTTATATTGTTGTGGGAACCCATGTTAAAAATTTCGGAAATTTTTTCAAAAAATTTTCCAGAGATCACATTTTCGTGATGTATAATCCACGTTTTTCGACCAAAAATGATGTCTCGATAACCTTGCTCGAATTTGCTCAGAATTTATCCCACACCTTGAGGGTGATGAGGGATGACTATTCGAAGAGTTTCGGCCTCAAATACCGAGTATCGTGCCTCCCACGGGCGTTTCAATGTTTTGTCGCTTTTTCCTAAGATTTGGCTTGCAACCTACGAAACCACATCAAATCTCCTTGGTTTGGCCCTAAATTTTTCCTGGCATCGTTATATAGTTATGGGAACCCACGACAAATTTTCATGGCCCTAAATTTTTATTGCCTTAAAAATACCGACAATTTTTCAGAAAATTTTCATGAAACCTCATTGTGATGATGAATAATAATTCACGTTTTCGGTCAAAAAACGACGTCGTTGTGACCCGGATCGATTTTGACTAAAATTTCTCCCAACTTTGAGGGTGATGAGGATAACTATTCCAAGAGTTTCGACCTCAAATACCGAGTATCATATCTTTCACGGGCGTTTCGACGTTTCGTGGCTTTTTCCTGATATTCCAGATATTTGGTTTGCGGCTTTCGAAACATCATCAAAATCTCCTCTCACGAGCGTTTCCACCTTTGAACGCTTTTTTTTCTAGAAATTCGTCTTGCGACCTCAAAAACCGACACAAATCTGCTCATTTTGGCCACAATTTTTTCCTGGCATAGTTATATAGTTGTGACAACCCCTGGTTAAAAAATCGACTATTTTACAGAAAATTTTCGGAGACCTCAAAAAAAACATGTCTCGGTGATCCCGCTCGATTTGGTCCTGAATTTCCGTCAAAACTTCCAGATCATGAGAAAGTACTATTCCAACAGTTTCGGACCCAAATACTAAGCGTGCTTCCTCCTACGACTGTTTCGACGTTTTTTCTTTTTTCTTTTGGCGGACTCAAAAGTGCCCCGTATGGACTCATTTGGGTCTCAAATCTTCCTTGGACCCATCATCTTATCATATGAACCCATGGTAAAAATTTCGACAATTTTTCCGAAAATTGTCCGGAGACCTCATTTCGGTGATGTATAATCCATGATTTTCGGCAAAAAACCATGTCTCGGTGACCCGGCTTGATTTTGTCCAAAATTTCTGTTACATCATCCAGGTCATGAGAAATTACTATTCCAACAGTTCGGACCCAAATACTAAGCGTGCTACCTCCTACGACTATTTCGACTTTTTCTCGTTTTTCTTTTAACAGACTCAAAAGTACCCCGTATGAACTCATTTGGGCTTCAATTCTTCCTTGGACCCATCTTATTATCAAATGAACCAATGGTAAAAATTTCGGTAATTTTTAAAAAAATTGTCCTGAGAACTCATTTCGATGATGTATAATCCATGGTTTTCGGCCAAAAAACCATGTTACGGTGACCCGACTCGATTTTGTCCAGAATTTCTGTCACACCTTCTAGGTCATGAGAAATTACTATTCTAACAGTTTCGGACCCAAATACTAAGCGTGCTACCTCCTACGACTGTTTCGATGTTTTCTCGTTTTTCCTTTGACAGACTCAAAAGTACCCCGTATGGACTCATTTGGGCCTCAAATCTTCCTTGGACCCATCATATTATCATATGAACCCATGGTAAAAATTTTGACAATTTTTCCGAAAATTGTCCGGATACCTCATTTCGGTGATGTATAATCCATGATTTTCGGCAAAAAACCATGTCTCGGTGACCCGGCTTGATTTTGTCCAGAATTTCTGTTACATCATTCAGGTCATGAGAAATTACTATTCCAACAGTTCGGACCCAAATACTAAGCGTGCTACCTCTTACGACTGTTTCGACGTTTTCTCGTGTTTCCTTTAATGGACTCAAAAGTACCCCGTATGGACTCATTTGGGCTTCAATTCTTTCTTTGACCCATCATATTATCAAATGAACTAATGGCAAAAATTTCGACAATTTTTCAAAAAATTGTCCTGATAACTCATTTCGGTGATGTATAATCCATGGTTTTCGACCAAAAAACCATGTTACGGTGACCCGGCTCGATTTTGTCCAAAATTTCTATCACACCTTCCAGGTCATGAGAAATTACTATTCCGACAGTTTCGGACCCAAATACTAAGCGTGCTACCTCCTAGGCTCCTACGACTGTTTCGACGTTTTCTCATTTTTTTTTACGGGCTCAAAAGTGCCCTGTATGGACTCATATGGGCCTCAAATCTTCCTTGGACCCATTATATTATCATACGAACCAATGCTAAAAATTTCGGCAATTTTTCCGAAAATTGTCCTGAGACCTCATTTCGGTGATGTATAATCCATGGTTTTCGGCCAAAAAACCATGTTATCGTGACTCAGCTCGATTTTGTCCAGAATTTCTGTCACACCTTCCAGGTCGTGAGAAATTACTATTCCAACAGTTTCGGACCCAAATACTAAGCGTGCTACCTCCTACGACTGTTTCGACGTTTTCTCGTTTTTCCATTGACGGATTCAAAAATGTCCCGTATGGACTCATTTGGGTCTCAAATCTTCCTTGGACCCACCGTATTATTATATGAATTCATGGTAAAATTTCGAAAATTTTTCCGAAAATTGTCCGGAGACCGCATTTCGGTGATGTATAATTCATGGTTTTCGGCCAAAAAACATGTATTGGTGACCCGGCTCGATTTTGTCAAGAATTTATGTCACACCTCAACGACGTCTTGGTGACTGGGCTCGGTTTAGCCAAGCTTTTCTCCCACAGTTTGACGGTTATAAGGCATATGACTATTTTAAGAGTTTCAGCCCCAAATACCGAGTATTGTGTCTTCCTTGGGAGTTTTGACATCTTGTCGCTTTTTCTTGAAATTTGACAATTGGATTTGCGGTATCCAAAACCCAAACAAATCTCCACTTTTTGGCCCCTAATTTTTTTTGGCATCGTTATATGGCTCTAGGAACCCACGGTAAAATTTTTGACAAGTTTTTCGATAATTTTCCAGACACCGCATTTTTGTAACGTATAATCTACTCGTACATTTTTCGCCCAAAAAACTACGACTCAGTGACCCTTCTCAGTTTTACCCAGAATTTCTCTCACACCTTGAGGGTGATGAGGGATGAGTATTCCAAGAGATTCGGCCTCGAATACCGAGTGTCGTGCCTTCCACGAGCGTTTTGACATTTTATCGTTTTTTCTTGAAATTTGGCTTGCGGCCTCCGAAACCCCATCAAATTTCCTCGTTTTGGACCCATGTTTTTCTTGGCATCGTTATATGGTTGTGAGAAAATTGTCTGTAATTTTCCGGAGACCTCCTTTTTCGTGATGATCCACGTTTTCTGACCAAAAAAGTCTCTATGACCCGACTTGGTTTTGCCATAGTTTCTCTCATACCTTGAGGGTGATGAGGAATGAATATTCCAAGAGTTTCGGCCTCAAATACCGAGTGTCGTGCCTCCCACGGATGTTTCGACTTTTTTGTCGCTTTGAAATTTGGCTTGCGACCCCAGAAATTTCATCAAATCTCCTTGTTTTGGCCTCAAATTTTACCACCATTTTTATATGGTTGTGGAAACCTATTGTAAAAATTTCTTTAAAGTTTGCTATGAAGGAACCAAACAGTAAAGACCTTCATAATGTTTTGTTTTTGTCGGATAAGATAACTGTTTTACATTTAGGGTCCGTTTGGTAGGGCATAAAACATTTTCAATGTAAAATGATTTTCATGAAAAGCAGTTTAAAATAGTTTTCCATGGAAAACAATTTTCATGGAAACAAATTTCTATTGCTTGGTTGCCTGTAAAAAAAGGGATGGAAAATGAGAAAATGGAGCGGGATGGAAAGGGGTAGTAAGGGAAGAGTGTACAAGACATGAAGGGAAAAAAGTATTCCTTTCCTTTTGAAAGAAAAATGGTTTTCCATCTTTGTAAGCAAATTTTACTCTCATGGAAAATGTTTTTACACTCTTTTGTATACCAAACAATGTAAAATTAGAAGGGGGAGGAAAACAGTTTTCATGGAAAATGTTTTACGTTCTATCAAACGAAGCCTTAATTTGTGATCACTCTGTTGCACATGATTCAATTAATATTATTATTACATTTATACACGGGTGTAAGGAGCTGATGGAACAGAATTGCAGCTGGCACCTTCGTTTCGAGGGCAAAGAACGCAACAAATTGCTGATAACATAGCGAAGGAGGCGAGGAAACACTGCTGGGCAGGGAATACTATTACTAAGTAATTGGCTTGATGGGCAGGGAACTTATTTTGGCTAAAACCAAACCAACATAAGCAGCGCGGATAGATGGACGAGCAATTAAATCCTAGCAGCCTGAAAGGAACGGCTGAAGAAAACACGGAACATTTGTTCTAGAGCTAAACTGAATAATTACGACGGAAGAATGCTAAAGTTATTATTAAACATACCAAGTAATTTGTAACAGTCAATTTACTACATTTGAAAGCAATGGCACATACATATGACTCAAAGTCATAACAGCAACACTGTAAAGAGGGTTAATGGGAGTACAATGGAGCTTGTCTAGGAACAAACTACCACGAATTCACAGTTCTGTTGAATACTTGATGATATACAAGCACCAGTAGGATAGCTCTACCGGGCGTGATGATGCGAGATAGCCTCTCAAAACACGGGGCACATGCTCACGCGAAGATGATGGTCTCACGCATCACTCCGGACCATGTTATAAAACGTCCTAGAGAGAACACTGTAACAACACTCTCCGCCCAAAGAAGCATTGTTCGGCAGCAACATGTACAATTATATGAATAGCCTGCAATAACCAAGATAGACAATTTTGTATTCTTCAATGAGATACTACTTAAAATAAACAAAACAGACAGAAAGTAACGCTCCTCTTAGAGGTGATATAGATGCATAAGATTGGATAGAGAAGAAGAAAAGTATCATCCTCCAATCATTAATAGTAAAAAGGAGAGCTATTAAGGCTTATGTTGACGATTTATACGATTCTCTATATTGATTCATGTTAGCAAACCCAAATATTTTGGGATTACGGCTTTGTTGTTGTTGTCATAAGAGAGAACGGAGAAAGGAATGAGAGGAAAAAAGGGAAAGGGGGGTTGCTATGCTGCATTCTAAACAATCTCTGCATTATATATTAAGGATTAATAGGTGGTAATTACCATGGACTGATGAATTGCATGTATACTCCTTCCCTCAGGGATTAGCGATTGAGCACTTTCATGCCAGTTAGGCACTCAACAAAATTTTGAAAACAGCATTTGCAAGGACGTTTAGAGTAAAGGCAGAACATATTGAAAACCAAACTTGTTAATTAATAGGATATCAACATGTTAGGATAGAATATTCAACTTGAATGGTAGGAAAACTGCATAAACGGACCTTCCACTGTCGATGTTACTCTGACAGCATCTGGCTGCATGTCCAGCACATGAAATCAGTACAAAAACTCAACACACCCAACTTAAGAATAGGGCAAACAGATCCTGAATATAATTGAAGCATTCTTTATTGGTTGATCTATGTAATCCTTTCCCAGCGAAGCCTCATGATGCCAGGTGATAAACTATTTATGGCAGAACGTTTCTCCATAGAGAGTCTGGCATTTTCCTAGTATTCTCATCGGTGATTCATTGAATTTTCCTTTCCCAGCTGAAGCCTCGTGACGCCAGGTGTAAACTATTTATGGCAGAATCATTCTCCATAGAGAGTCTGGCCGTTTCTAGTTATTCTCATCGTTGATTCATTGACATTTTCCTAGAGATAAAAGATGGACTACATCGATTCTGCTCACAGATTTATCATGTTGGTCAGTTCTGCTGCCAGAGTGGCATTTCTTCTTGCTCTGATTGGAGTTGCTCGACTTTTCAGAAAGCTCCTCAATCTGCAATATATTTGATGGGAGGACAATCTTAAGTCATAGAGACATAGACTCATAGTTGCTCTTAATACGAAAAAGAACCATCCATAGAGGACCCCATCACAAAGGAGTCAAGTTTAGGATTCTAGGTATAACCTGCCTTACCCTAGCAATGTAAACTGGTCATAAAAAAAAAATTAAGAGTAATTAAATGTTGCGTTGTGATCAGCTAGCCGGCAACCATAAGAAAACCAACAAGGAATTCTAGGTTCAATTCAAAGTGAAAAATAAAAACACCATCATTTCACAGTAGCGCATACTTTCTAGACGTGCTACACTTTTGTTGTAACGCATATTTTTTTTTCCTTACTTTGTCTCAGTTTTTCGTTTACTCAAAGCTTGGCTTGTGTGTAAACATGTGAAGCTGAAGTTCCATTTATTTTTATTTTTTGAAAATATTGAGCTCAGCTAGTCAGGTGCACTAGGTTTGACCTTATATATGAAGAATCAAAAACCATTAATGAATTAAACTATTCATATGAATAGAAATGCAAAATACATTTCACTAGCTATGTTTTGGTAGAGTGTAAACATTTTCATGAAAAGTGTGTTTTCAATTTTACATTGTTTGGTATTTGGTAAAAAATGAGTGCAAAACTATATTCATTAGAGTTAAAATTTCGCTGTAAAAGATCAAAATCATTTTTCTTCCAAAATAAGGGAAAATATTTTCTTTTCATCTCTTGTACACCATTCTACTACCCGTCCTTACATCCTCTTTATTTTCTTATTTCCCATCACTTTTTTTTACATGACACAACAACAGCTTAGAATTGAGTGCAAAGTTATAACAAATTGCTCACATGCTACGGTTTTAATCACACCAACAATAATTTTTGATAAATATTCTCAGATGCTGGAAAAAGTAAATGGCAATGATAAGACTTACTCTTTTCCGTTTTTCTTCTCATTAACTTTTGCTGAAATCGTCAAACTGTTGGTCTTTAGCAGATCTGAACAACAAGATACTATTACAAGAGGCTTAACCAAAATGAGCAGCAATTATTGGAAATTTGAATACTCAGCGACTTGATTTCGTTCTTGAGTTCGTCAATATAATCATATAATTCGCAATTTCAGCCTCTGCATACTCTTTTAGAGTCTGCCGCTGCAATGACATTACAGGAGATAAATTGTGATCTTAGCATAATTAGCTCACTTTGGATGTATGATCAGCAACTGAAATTGTCAAACTTGTGAGAAATAGGGTAAGTTCCCATCACTGCTTGCCACCAAAACGATTTCGGAAAAAATTTAAATAGGACAGGATAAATTAAAGAAAACGACTAATCTCAAATAG
Source organism: Bassia scoparia (assembly GCA_008642245.1). Lineage (NCBI taxonomy): Eukaryota > Viridiplantae > Streptophyta > Magnoliopsida > Caryophyllales > Amaranthaceae > Bassia > Bassia scoparia. Next base: position 65,022 of record SNQN01001590.1, on the reverse strand, counting down.
AGTGGTGATTAAAATAAAAGAGAGAGAATTAACAATATACAGAAGTAAACTCACGATTTGAGTTCTTGTTCTTTATAGTCATCTAACTCACGATACTTTGAAGACTAAATGCAAATAAAATTAAAAAATTACGAAATTGGATCAATACTAGAGAGTTAAGTGCTCTTCAACGAATAACGAAAAATTAATCTCAGAATTCATGCATTTCTCAATCGCAGAAAAGGGGGCAAGAAAGTTTAAAAATTTGAAATTCTCACACAAAAAGTTGGAAACCTAGAATGGAAGATAAAGGGAAGATTGAGTGTTACGGTTGAGTTTGGAGTTACTTTTCGTTAGATTTTATGTGGCGCTTCCATCTGCATAATACTTACACTGAAATTGAATTATTGGTAAGAATTCGACAAAATTGATTTGGATTAAGCTAAACGTGAACCTAATCATGAATTGAGGGATTGGGGGAATTTTATAGAAGGGAATTATGAAGATACTGAATGGATGTTGGTTTTGAGCTCGATGAATTGGTGAGTGGAAGATTGATTGAGAGTGAGATGGTGTGGTTACTGGTATCAGTGTTCTAAAGCGCGAAATTAGTTGTGAAATTCAAGAAAGGATGCCATGATGTAGTCTTTTTCTTTGTCTATGAGTTGCGGGCCGTTGCGTTCGGTTTCATCCCTTCCATTTGTCGTTACGGGGATTGCAACGCATGGTCACACTCGCGTCTTTTACCTAACTTTAGCCTTAATCTCTATGAACAACTACACATTGTGCACTTATGAGTCTTTGTTGTGAAGAATGGTTGTATAGCATGAAAAACAGATCGTCACAAAAGGTGGGTTAGCCTATAGTGGGGAGGATCGTGTGCCGTGCATCTTTCGAGTTATCGGTTCATCTAACAAGTCACGATACTCGAATTTTTGTTAGTTAATGTCAAAGTTTCTATTTGTGTAGCACAAATTCTCATTGCCTTTGATAAATGTGTTGTACTAGTTAAATTACTAGAGTACGTCATTTCCTTTTCATTGTATTTTTGTTTAACAAAGTATGACTCTACACAAATCACAAGCACGCCTCAACTATTTTTTTTCTTGTGGATTGTGCGTGATTTTAATCAATTGTTTTAATGTCTATTTCATTGAACGACGAGAATGAGGGATAGCTCAAGTGTTAAAGCCTTCCCTCCAATTTTAAAAAGTCTGATATCGATTCTCGTCCTCATTCTTTGTGGCCTATTAGGCTATAAAAGTATTTAGGTTGCAAAGATAAAAATCATCATAATGTATAAGTATACAATTTTAATACATAGTACAAGTACCAACTAGACTAGCTAAAAGTCTAAAATCCGATTATTGTTTCGATCATGACGCATATTTTGACGTGCACTTCCGAATCCTATTATTATCACACTTACAAAAAGGTGCGTTATAGTCCAAAAAGTGCGCACATATAACACTTTCAGTTCCGTTTTTTTCAGTTTTCAGTTTTTAGTTTTCATGCTTCTCTCACTTCATGGCTAATTGCAAACACCAAGCTTAATTAACGATGGAAAACGCCAACGCGTTTTACTCACAACGTAACCCCCCTTTTTCTGCAACATTATCCAATTCATATGTTTATTATCTTTTTTCTCGATTTTTCATCCTTGATTACTTACCTACATTTTTTCTTATGTCATTTGAATTTTCCTTTTTTTTTATTTGATTTGGTATCTAAGAAAGCAGTGGAGAATGAAGTGGCCATCGGTTGAAACTGGGATCAACAGGGTCTTCATAACTGTGAATTGGTGGAGGAAAAGTATGTCATGAGCATCAAATGTTTTGAATCTTGTATGTTTCATATCTTTCTTTGATTCTATATGTTTATTTATTATCGATCCTTTAATTTGTTCTTATTTTTATGATTAGCAACATCAATCAACTAATTAGGAATATAGTTGTTAAAGTTAGTTTTTTTTTCTGGTTTCCAATTGTCCAGTTATTATTGAATAATATCTAGTATACGGGAAATTTATGTTTTCAATGTGGATGTTATTTGCTATTAGTCCAAATAATACAGTACTTGATTTCTGCTGTTGTTGTTTTGAATATGGTCTTCTTTTGGGTTATCATCACAATTGTACTTATGAAGGAATTGAGATTTTGCTAGGAAATCGCAAATTACATATTTAGTGGTTGTTTAAACTATTAAGGTGATATTATGAGAGTATGAGTTTGTTAACTTTTGGCTTGCTGGGATCTTTTTGAATAGTGGGGGTGGATAGAGCCTTAAAATCAGTTGTTTCCCTGTCGATCTTATGCTGTGTCGAATCGCAGGGATTCCAGCTCAAGTATATAATACTTTTTGTGAGAAATTTCCTAGTAGTATAGTTTCATATTATGAAGTGGTTTTTTTTGCGGACATTGATTTTTGGAAATTATGTTAGGATTTTTTTGCCCCAGAAAGAAGGACAATTTTATAATGGCTATGGGTGGTGTTTACCTAAAGGCTAAAGCATGTTTTGTCAATTTGGGGTTGGCTATTTCTGCGGCAAAATGGCTTCCTTTGGACTATATTAATCGTTGTTTACTACCCCATCCGTTGAGATCCGAAAGTTTCTCTCTCAAAAAGTTGCGTTCATGGAAACGTTGCGATCTCAATGGGACGGAAGGAGTATCATTTATATTTATGGTAAGAACGAAGTTAAATACAATGTAATAGTCAATTTCATAGTGACGCACCAAGTTGAGAAGTTAGTTAGTTTTGAGCCACCAAGAAATAAACAGACAGTCATTCTCTGGCTTTCACTAAATTGGGACAAATTTGACAAATTTGACAGCGAAGTACAGACAAATCTAAAAAAGCTCGTAGCCAAACACCCAAATCACAGGAGAAAAAGGAGTAAGGACTAGAAGGGAAACTGGAAGAGATGTTGTTTTCCCAAAAAAGGATTAAGGTTGGTTTGGACATCTTTGACGGTTAGATTGAGTGGATATGATGGTATTTTGATTCTGATCATGCTTAGTGAGGGCTCGTTAGCTTTGATACTTACCACAGAATTTCAAGTAATAATAGTTCAGTTTTTTCAGCACATTATTTACTTGATATTGCTTGAAATATTGTTTAAGTTTCTATCTACACAAATGGTGGACGAGTTAGATGTCGAGGGTTATTTTTTCAAAATATATTTTCATTTAGAACTCATTAGAGTGACAGCTTGTCAAGATTCAATGGCAAAACCTCATGGTTTAACCTTACCAACTATTAACAGGCAATAGAGAAAAAGTACACATTGAGGCAATGATAGTAATCATAGTATCCTCGCAAGAAGCTTACGAGTATTTCTTTAGGACTGAGTTGTCACGTAAGTATGTAACAACACACACATTCTGTACAATAATTGTGAACATTGTTTGCCATGTCTAGTTAAAGCATTAATTTTTTTACCTTTCTGTTTGTACTCTCTCTTTGCATATAAATAAATATATTATCTGTTTTATTTTTTTTTTATTTATTTTATTTTTTGTCTTGCTTCATTGTCATTATTCTGCTGGGCAATGCTCAAAATAGACTTAAGTGTCTCATGTCCTTTGATAACTTTAAGTTTTTTCTCCGTTCTTTGGTTTGAGGGTACTGAGTTAACAATGTCAATCTTCTCTGGTTGCACTCTTCTTGATTGATTATCTTTGTGTAACTTAAGGATTATTATCTTTTTTTTCGTTCAGTTTTTTGAAGAGCTGATCGATGGGAAGGATTCAAGTTCTCACGGGCAACAAAATCTGAGAACCCCTGAAACAAAAATTAAGTTTCTTATTCTGATTCTATTGATAATGAAGAAGATGATGACAGTGATGAGGGGGCGAGGTGGAAAAGCAGCCAGGAAAACTGCGAGAGGGTGCAAATATGGAAGTAATTGAAGAAATTTCTGATCCTGCAAAGAAGAATGATCATTACATGAGGCTGAAACTGGACAAGATGCTGGTTGTTGATGAGAAGTGGTAAACAAACTGATGATAAAACAGGTGAATGGGAGACCCGACAAAAAATGGAAGACTGTGGAAGGAATTCCATAAGGATGAAACATGTACAGAGGCTGAATCTGGAAAGCTGTTGGTGATGATGCGGAAGTTGTTAAAAGAAACTGATGACAAAGACAGGTGATGATGCGGAAGTTGTTAAAGAAACTGATGACAAAAGCAAGGTGGATGAGGAACCACCTGAAAAGAAACAACGTTGTGGTGCCGATAAGTTAGAAAGTAAAAGTCACAGCGTGGAGACATCTGTTGATAAATTAATTGAAGCTGAACTCAAAGAGTTAGGAGATAAGAGCAAGGTGAGTCAATTATCCCCTTCCTTTGTCTCTTTMTCAAAACAAAAAGGTGGAGGAAATTATTTCATTGTAATCAAAACCAAATTTTCAAGCTTGTCTTTGCAATAATTATTGGTTTATTGTGGAACAGCGACGCTTCTTCAAGCTTGACTCTGGCTGTAATGGTGTTATATTTATTCAAATGCGRAGAAGGGATGGAGACCCTAGCCCCACAAATATTGTACAACATATGATGGAATCTGCTTCAGCTACAAAGAAGCATATGTCAAGGTTCAAGCTAACCCCTTTATATATGTTCAATTTCTAAAATGCCATTTTATAACAAGTACTACTCTCTTTCTCCGGTATTAAAAGTCATTTGCATAATATCAAGATATCTGAAGAGTTGTCACCTTTCCTAATATAATACAAGTGTCATCTGTTTTTTATTAAAATTTTACTAAATACCACTAGTATGAAGGGTCCTTTGTATATAGGACGTTTGAAAATTGTCACAAAGGATTGGTAGTTGTGACTGAAAATTAATTCTGGACAAAGGAAGTTTTGCTTTTGTTGTGAGCTTTATATTAAGAAGTTTCATTTTTATAGGTTTCTTCTGAGAGTGTTACCAGTAGAACTCTCATGTTATGCTTCTGATGAAGAAATCACGAGAGCTATTAAGCCACTTATTGAACAGTACTTCCCTGTCAACACCGATGCACCAGTTAAGGTAATTGCTTTCACATGCTTGATAGTTGATACACAGTATGTACATGCTGGTCTCATATATGAGTCATCCTTTCAGCACCATTCTTTTGCATGTTTAGCTTCACAAACTGCGTATATCTGTTCATATTGCCAATGTTTGGTCATCCTATCCTAGAAAAAAAGAGCTATAACATGGGGGATACCTTTTAGCATTTGTTCGAGATAGAAAGTTTGAAACTGGTGCTATTCTTTAGGATCAGATAATGATTGGTTTGTTTTTTTAATCCTTTCCTTAGTTTGCTGTTCAATATGATGCTCGTGCCAATTCTGGCATCGAGAGGATGAAGATCATAGATGCTGTTGCTAAATCTGTTCCTGGACCACACAAAGTGGATCTCAAAAATCCAGAAAAGACTATAATGGTCCAAATTGTCAAGGTAATACTGGGATGCCATATGTTTTTTTTATTAGTTCTTAATTTGTTTAGACTAATTTTTGTTAATCAACTTCTCAACCTTTTCTTCTGCAGACTGTGTGCTTGATTGGTGTCGTGGAGAAGTACAAGGAGTTGGCGAAGTATAATTTGAGGCAGCTCACATCTTAGCCGTAGCAGCACATTTTAGAGTGATATCTGAAGACTTTTGTCAAGTTTCTATCTCAACGACAACGATTGCCAACGAACTGCAAGAATATAGGTTCCACAGGCTTCTTGATGAAACTACAGTAGACTAGTTGCTGCAATCACCTCTGTCCAATTACGATGTACTGTGTTTTTCAATTAGAAGCTAGTGCCATTAGTGTATGAATAATTTTGAGTATTAATTTGAATTTCGATCACATTTTTGTCACATCAGTTCATCAGTCATTGGATTCTCAGTATTTTGTCTAATAACGATTGGCACTCGAGTCTTTATCAAATATAGTAATTGGCACCAGGATAGTGCTGACATGATCTACTTGAGGAATGTCTTCTATTTTTAAAAATGAAAAGCTTAGATTCGCCACAATGGTTTGCCTCCTTGAGAGATAATGCTCAACTCAAAAGGTTGGGAGAAGTTATTCCATATTGATCTTCCTTTAATGGTGCAAATATTGCAGTACACTCATCCTACAAGATGCATTCTGCATTGCAGGCTCTATTCCTGCATATCAAACTCTCCTGTGCAACGCTCGATATTGCACAGGTTTTATTCACCATCCTATTAAACACTCCTGTGCAACACTCGATATGCACAGGTTTTATTCATCCTATAAAAGTTACGAGGTTTCTATTCATCCTATCAAACACTCCTGCGCAACACTCGATATTGCACAGGTTCTATTCATATTCATCCAACTTTTTGAGTTGAGCATTATCTCTCAAGGAGGCAAACCATTGTGGCGAATCTAAGCTTTTCATTTTAAAAATAGAGACATTCCTCAAGTAGATCATGTCAGCACTATCCTGGTGCCAATTACTATTTGATAAAGACTCGAGTGCCAATCGTTATTAGACAAATACTGAGAATCAATTGACTGATGAACTGATGTGACAAAAATGTGATCGAAATTCAAATTAATACTCAAATTTTCATACACTAATGGCACTAGCTTCTAATTGAAAAACACAGTACATCGTAATTGGACAGAGGTGATTGCAGCAACTAGTCTACTGTAGTTTCATCAAGAAGCCTGTGGAACCTATATTCTTGCAGTTCGTTGGCAATCGTTGTCGTTGAGATAGAAACTGACAAAAGTTTCAGATATACTCTAAAATGTGCTGCTACGGCTAAGATGTGAGCTGCCTCAAATTATACTCTCGCCAACTCCTTGTACTTCTCCACGACCCAATCAAGCACCACGTCTGCAGAAGAAAAGGTTGAGAAGTTGATTAACAAAATTAGTACC
>SNQN01001590.1:21457-37024 GCA_008642245.1 Bassia scoparia | reverse complement strand
AAACCAAATAAATGGAATTAAAGCAAAGAAAGAATACCCATTTGGGAGTTTGTCGACATAAGTGAGCAACATTTTGAGCTTAGAACCGCCTTCAGAGGCTAAACCAGCATGCATCTCAACAGCCATAGCATCAACCACTTGCTTCAATCTACTCAAATGGGTCCCACAAGCTTCTTCCAATTCTTTTAAAACACCCACCACTCTCCTCCACTTTCTTCTGCTTCTCACCCTTTTCCCCACCACTCCCGCCGCCACTACGCACGTCACCACAGCTATTCCCACCGCTATTCCGAACCCCACTTTTCCCATTTCTTTATTTTTGCTTTTCTTTCAAAAATAATTAWTTTTCAACAAAACCCCGAAAATGAAWACAAAACCAAAAACAAAAATCCTTTCTTTCTCATTTTGAAGGCCCAAAACGATGGCGTTTGTTACATGGGGTGATCTGAAACGRYGAGCACCGAAGTGGGTGTTGATTAGTTTTGGTGGTTTTGGTTTTGAGTGGTGGTTTTCCGGCGATGTATGCCACCTGCTCGACGAAATGTTTGAGAGAAAATAAAGAAGAAATGTTTAAAAAAAAAAAGAGAGAGAGAGAAAGAAAAATGAGAGATTTTATTTTTAATTTGAGGAGAGAGAAAGAGAAGAGGAAAAAGGAGAGCGAAGGAGGGACATGGGTTGCGCTAAATAGTGTTGGAAAGCGAACCGATAATTACTTATACTCTTGTTAAATTACTCTTTTGCCCTTGGAAATTTCACCATTTTTTATGTTGTTTTTTTTTTTTTTGGCTTGAATTTGGTGAGAAAATAGTGAAATTTTCAATTGCTTGTAAACTTCACCACAATGTTACAACTTTGAATTCATTTGTTTAGGAGAGGGAAATAATATGCATATGTTGAGAGTTTGGGAATTTGAGTAATGGGGAAATTGGGTAAGGGGTGATAGTCGCATTAGGTGTAATGCATTTTAAAAAGAGACGCGAATTCGAATGTAGTCAGAGTTAAATTCCGGTAAATTGGGTAGGCAACATAAAAAAAAGTTGAAATTCATATAAGTATCAAGATATTGTATAGATTTTTCTGGAAAGTAAAATAAGTCGTGTGAAACGAAAGATTTGACTTGTCTTTTATACGGAAATAAGTTGGTTGTACTTATTGAGTATGGTTTTCATTTGCATCTCACTAACAATCATTTCATTAATTTGATTTTACGTTGATAGTTCGAGCGTTATAAAAATTTAGTTAAGTTATTTTCCTTGTGCATAAAACTTAGTTGCGACACTTTTCCTTTAAAGACTATCGTTTTGTCATTTTTATACTCCGTAAAACNTTGATAGTTCGAGCGTTATAAAAATTTAGTTAAGTTATTTTCCTTGTGCATAAAACTTAGTTGCGACACTTTTCCTTTAAAGACTATCGTTTTGTCATTTTTATACTCCGTAAAACTTATTTATTGAGCTAATAAGTTACCCTTTTCACTTTCTCTGAATTTTTTTTATAAAGTGTAATTTATTTTTTTTGCTGCTGCAACCATTTAAAATAATTGAATTACTACTAGACACTAGCAATACAACTCTACTTCTACATATAAAAAAATCAAATAGAAATAATATCCTAAAATAAATATTTATTATACGAAGTATTAATAAAGGCGTGGTTGTCATACTAGAGTGGACAATGGGTCTGTTTTTTCACTTTTATTTTTGTTACTTGAGTTTGTGGTAAAAAAAAAAGTCAATTTTAATTGTATAATAAGTTGATTTGAAATTACGATATTGCTAACAAGCATCTCCAGACCCTATTTGATATTATTTGAATTTATCTTTGCTAAAAATGCGAAACAAACCCTATAACTATAATTTGGCAATTAATGCCATAATGAGCCCATATTTTTTTTTATTAACAAAATTTAATGTGAATATTGGAAAGTTTAAAGGTAGTATTTCATTCCTACTTGTAGACAAAACCCCAATTATTTCTCAAATTAATGGTGGGGGTTATATTAGTGCTTTTAATTAGGATTTGACTTCCCCTTTTGATATGTGTTCAAATTTTGATTAGCCATATAATGTGATTTTTTGTAAAAGGACCTTAGCTTAAAAGAAGATGGTGATTTTTACTGATTTTGCCCTTGACCCTTTGAGGAGTTGGTGGGTTTTGGCTGTTGAATAAAGTGTGGAATTCATTGTTTTGACTCAAATGATGTGGACCTTTTCTCTTACAAACAAATTTTACAAAGTAAACGTGCCATTTTTTTATTTTTTATTTTTTATTTTTTTAAAAAAAATAATTATTAAATTCGTTGCTACTACTATTTATGGACTATATTGGTCTTCATTTATTTATTAAAAATGGTCCAATGTCACCTTTTATGAGCTATGTTTAGTCTTAGTAGGAGTAGCATAGTGGGGGATATTGCATTGCCAATTTGCCNGGTCTTCATTTATTTATTAAAAATGGTCCAATGTCACCTTTTATGAGCTATGTTTAGTCTTAGTAGGAGTAGCATAGTGGGGGATATTGCATTGCCAAWTTGCCATGAATTAGTCAAATTTGTTCATTTATTTTAAGGAGGTGTTGTATGTATGTAGGTAGTAACAATGATTCTTTATTCTATGTTTTTACGCGTAAATAAGTTTCAGATGCGATTCGTTCTTATAAGTTATAACGTGTTGATTATACTTCTATTTTCGTAGGTTTGTAATCGTATATGCACACACGTTAAAACGTTTAAAATATGAGTACTCGTAATTAAGATGCAGCAGTCGGAATAAAGTTCGGGTTTTATTATTTTGTGTTGATAGCTAGATTCTACAACTTTATGTGGGGGTATGATGTGCCTTTCAAAAAAAAAAAAAACATGATCTTGTTGATTGTAAATTGTTGAGTTGTTAATGGTTGAATATCATTAGAATTTGTCATCTTTTTTTTTAATTTACATATGCTTTGTTGCTAGCATGCTAATGGTGGTTGTTTTTACCTTGTCCCCTTTGTCAGATTGATTATATATCATTGCAATTTTGCATCAAGCTATTTCTTACAAATACATGCAAATTGGTTAGTAGTACTTCAACTTCAAGTTGGTATAAAAGATGTGACTTTGTGCAAATCTGTTAAATGAGATCCATTTGACTCAAGTTGGCATCCTAAGACTTGTGAAGTCTATTTTACCAATCAATATCAAATCTATAAATTAAATATCAATGCCGTTATATCAAACGAAATGTATTATTTCTTCCGTTCATTCATAGAATTTACGTTGTCGCCCGACAATAGTTATTTGTATACTTCGTACAAAGAAATATATAATCTTGTCAGTCATTAGAATTTTTTTGGATTCGTTTTGTTTTATATTATATTTAAAGAACTAAGATAAACTATATACAATACTACCCATAAAATTAATACTTAAACAATGCATTACGAATTTCTGATATTACATAAATAATATTATTGTCGAGATTTTCAGACGATTTGCTAATTTGAGCCGAGATTTACCCGAGTTGGATCACATCATATTGCAACAATCACAATAATAAATTAAAAATGAAGAAATAAAATAAAAAATAAAATAATTGGAAGAATGGCAGTATTAAAAAAAGGGCAATAACGTCCAACCAGCAAATTCCAGGTAAGCACCTGACTTGACTAAAGAAATGCACTGATTTCTATTCAGTAAACCCAAATACTATAATTATTAGTACAAGTATATTTTTTCAAAAATATTTTACAGTATAATTTTGTCGCAAATAAACAAAAATAAAACCTTTCYAATGTACTTGAGCTTCTTTTTCCAGAATTTGTTGAGAGGATCCAACTGTCATTGGGGCAATTCACAATGACAATATCACAATTTTACCATATACCAGAAAGTAAACCGGAAAAATATTCTATCGTTGCAGTTAATACACTGTAGAAAAATAGTTATTTCCGTGTCAAAATTATTACTCCTTCCGTAACGAAATAAAAGTAACAATTGTCTTGTTTGAGTGTAACAGAAAAATTGCAACAATTGTACAACTTTTTAATTTTGGTCTCAATTAGTCATCAAATGTAAAACTAATTAAAAAAACCGGTCTCAATTGCTTACCTCCTAGAGAGTACCAATTTATTTCCCTCCTTATTTTTTGAACCTGCCATTACCTTATTTGACAAAATTAAACGAAAAGTACAATTGTTACTTTCATTTTGATAACGAAAGGAGTATGATTTATGTTATGTTAAATCGTTACGTTTATTTTTTAGGAAATAAAAAGTACGAAATATTATAATTTATGAATATTATAATGGAGTAATAAAAAATAGCAATTAATTATTATATAGAAAGACCAAATTATTATTGTGCTGTAAAGGAGGAAAAAGAAGAAGAGGGGGACAACCGGACAAAGGCACGTCTGCAGTTTTAGACAGTTGGAACGGCGACGTTTAGTGGCGTATTGGGGGGTTTCAGGCTTCGTACTATTGCCAGCTGTCTCCCGCTATTTCCAGCTAAGTCCCGCCTTAACGATATATTAATTTAATTTACGAGTAAATGATAATATTTTATTTATTTTGTAATTAAGGAAGGAATCCCACTGTAATTTCAAAAAAGTTACTATCCCTATTGTACGGCAATTATGTCCCAATAAACATTATATACCTTCACTCGGGCTGTGATTTCCGCACTTCAAATAGCGACTGTTTGATGGTAGTTTAACATTTTTACGACCGCCGAAGCGGTTGTATTTGGAGTTACTACATGAATAAACTAGTATTGATGCACGCGCATGCGTGCTTGAATATTTTTATGCGATAATTTTTTTTCTTTTTTACATAATGCTTAAAAGTAAAAAAATTAAATGTTGAACATTTTAATTTCTAGTTACATTGTCTTGCTTGTGTCTTTGTGACTTAGGTCTCCCACCCAAATTTTCTTTTTCTTTTAGTATTTAATTAATATGATGAAATTATTTTTGAAGAAATTGAATGCTATGATTTCAACCAATATTGAAATAAAAAAAAAATCGGTACCTCATTTTGTTGAATTTTTATGTAGAATAATAGTATAGTTTCATTAATGTATACTTTGTTTGTTCATATATGTTTAGCAACTACTTGTATTTGTCTTTGAATAGATTGAACTTGATATTATTTTGTTTATATGTAATAAAGAGTACTTAATTGTGTATTAATTGATAAAATAATTTAATGTATAATTTTCATATCTATTTTGTTAGATAAATGCATTAAATTGTTGATGAGCAATTATTTCCATTTTAGTGTTAGTTTTATAGCTATATTGAATTTTATATATTTTAAAATAGTCAAATCATTAAGGGTACCTAGGTAATTCTCAGGGGGACACCATTGCTCCCCCCTTGGCTTATATAATAGAGATATCTAATTATAAATAACCTCGTTTGACAGCTTGTGGGTCGAAGGTATGTAACTATGTAAGACGAAACGTTTTATCGAATTGAAACCTTTGTGGGTGGACGTCGGATGAATAGAGAAGCTCTTGCTCAAAATGACGGTAGAGTCGACGATAAGAGCAACTCCGACTCGATCAAAATGTCACTTGTAAATTTGATTTGCAACCTCGCCGTAATATTAATGGGTTAGAACATCAGCATGAAATCAATCAATTAAGCTTAATGAATTAGAATTTTAAACCAAATGTAGGAAGTATGTCGATCAGGTTCTCAAAATCGACCTTCAATCAATTACGGATCACTCCACTGGCAGAATTAAGACACGAAGAAAAAAACTAATCTCTCCTGTATCTATAAGCTTATTGCTTAATGCAACCTATGCTTAATTAAGAATATGCTTAATTAGTCCAAATAGAATCATTCTTAATTTCTAGAAGATGCATGAGTTTACATTCATACTTTGAATATTTTGTTTACAACCACCACGTCTAGCATGCAACACAGTAGACCTAATCAAAAGTACTTAATTAAAACACTAAATTATACTCCGAATCTCCGATCCGTATTGGCTAACGCTAACGCGCGTTCCGAGACATTTAGATAACTATATTGAATATAAACATTAACCACCGTGTACACCGATTCACGAGTGAATTTGACATCCGTTACAATATCAACTGAGTTACAGAGATGATTGTTCCCTTGAACAAGGTGGCTAAATCTGTTGCATCTGTTACGTGTACAATATTTTATGATACGTATAAAATAACGGTAGTGTAAAGTAGTGTTGTAGCTTTTGACCATATATTTAAGACGTATAATTAGCAGTTGAACGAATGAGAAGAATATTCCACGTTAATACTCTGTTAACGGCCCATAACGGACTTATTTAATTATTACGCTACTTTCCCGCCTAACCTCACTCCCACTAATTCCAGTCGTTTCACTACTAATTCTGGTTTGACTTATTTTGACCGTTCACTAAACAGTTACCTCACATGCTTAACGGCTACTTCATGTATTGTATTTCTTTTTTCCTTGCTTCCTAATATTATGCTCAATTGATCAATTATTATTCAAATGTTAAGTTCAACTTTAAAAATAGGATTATTCTTTGGGTTTATATTCTATATCGGAGTTGTTTGTGGATGGTACGAATAAAATAGATTTCGTAAGTAAATTTATCCAGGTAAAAAAAAAGTGAAATAAATTTATCTACGCATTTGATTGACTGATACATTAGATTTATTATAAGCTTATTACTTCGTATTATATACGGAGTAGTAGTATAGTAGTATTGTATTTTCTTGGGATTGTTTCGTATATTTTCTTTTATTTCAACCCTCTATGTGGGGTTTAAATTATTTCGTGGACGGTGATTAGTTAATTGAAATTAACACCACTTACATAATCGATATAAGCCGATCTTACTAGCTATTCGGTGCGTTTTAATTAACATACCTTACAAAAACAAGCTTGAATGAAGTGAAATAAATTTAAGTCTGCTTATTATTAGGTAACTCTAGAACGAATGCATCATACATGGATTCGATATATTTATGCTATTCGGAGTTGCAAACGACTTTAAAACAAAGTCGCATTTTCGAACAAACTTCTATTATTGCTCTGATCCAAAAAATACCCACCACCATTCCATCATCTGCAATCATCGCCCATCTAGGACCCATGGTGCCTCGCCTAACCCAGGCGACCCAAACTTGGGTCTCTCGCCTAGTTTGGGCAACGTTATTTATTTGAAGTCACAAAATGGTGGCTTCGCCTTACCCAGACGACCCAAACTTGGGTCTCTCGCCTAGGTTGGACGACATTACTTATTTGAAGTCACAAAATTGTGACCTCGCCTTACCCAGACGACCCAAACTTGGGTCTCTCGCCTAGGTTGGGCGACGTTACTTATTTGAAGTCACAAAATGGTGACCTCACCTTACCCAGACGACCCAACCTTGGGTCCCTCGCCTAGGTTGGGCGACCATGGCACTTTAAATAAATAAATAATCAGCTTGCTGCAACTTGCTGGCGTGCCATGGTGGCGACTGGTGGTGGTAGTGGTTGTCGTACGTGCTACTGGTGTCGGTCGACGGTCGTTAGGGTGAGGTGTTAAGGGTGATTAGGGAGGGGAAAAAAGGATGGGCAATAACAACGAAAGTTCATATAAAATTACAACTTCATTTTAAACCGTTTGCGACTTCATTTAACATTTCAAATAAAAAGATCACCGAATAGAATGCAACCTGACTCAAGAGTGATGATGATAGATAAATAAATAGATGTGTATGGTATAATGTGTAGGTGATATTAGACTGCCGTTATTAAAGGTGTTCATTATTACAGTTAGATAGAAAGCTAGCACACACATATGATTACTGAAGCAATTAAATTAAACACATTTATTTATTTATTTATTTATTTATTATTAAGTCATTCATATGATGTATTTGCCTGCTGCATACGAGTAAATATTATGGATGTCTGACTTACTTGCTGGTTTTACTTGGTGCAACATTTGCGTAGGGCTTAGATTTTGTCCCCCTCAAACTACGCCGAATCATTATTATTAGTAGATAATAATATTATCATCTCCACATTTTAATTACATGCATTAATGCATAGTAATGGTTGGTTCACATGCAATCATGCATGCTAACCAATCTTTAATTTCCATTGTTGTAGATCGAATAATGTTTTATCATATAAACTAGAGC
Source organism: Bassia scoparia (assembly GCA_008642245.1). Lineage (NCBI taxonomy): Eukaryota > Viridiplantae > Streptophyta > Magnoliopsida > Caryophyllales > Amaranthaceae > Bassia > Bassia scoparia. The sequence goes on along the minus strand of SNQN01001590.1, from coordinate 28,893 downwards.
GTGTTCATATGATGGTAAAATAAAGCCAATTGACACTTACAAACATCTATCTCTAAATAGATTTTAAAAAATTCATACGTACGAGTTGAATTGGGTTGGAAAAAAAACGTGTAGAGTGTAAATGAAAAGTTAGTACTGACGGTTAGATAGAGGAACCCGACCTCCTGACTCCCGAGGGCGGCGAGAAAAACCTAGCAGTGGGAATTCGGCTTTTGATTGATTAATTAATTAATTGGGAAATTATTGGTTCATCACCTGAACCAAAATGATATGAGGTTATCTCAAGGTATTTTGGTAATTTTTATATCTTATTTGTCTATTTTTATTCACCCACATACATATGATGATCACTCAAACAAAACAAAGTAAATTTAATTACAAAAATGACATGAGATGAGTACTCTTTGGTTCATCATCGAGATGAACCTGTTAGGCCTCGATTGATTGCATGTAATAACTCGAGGAAAAGGATATATGGGTTGTCATTACATATCTTGCTTACTAACTAAATAGCTAAATAAATACGAAGTGTACCCCATATGTAATTTAAGTTAAACCATGTAAGTATCTTGGTTGACTTTCAAGTTTGAAGTATTGTGAGAGTGAGGAATAACTCAAGTGGTTAAAGCTTCCATCTCGATTTAAAAAAATCTTAAAATCGATTCTCATCACCACTCTCTTAACAAAACAAAACAAAACAAAAAAAATTAAAGTATTGTATTTATTTGTTACGTACTTTGGTGTATCTAATACACCTAATTAATTAAAAATAGTGTAGGTTTAGAATTGACATTTGTTTTTTCATGAGATTTGCATAATAATAAGTACAACTAAAATTAGAGGATTGTCTTTATTATACGTGGTAAAATATTAGCCGCAGTCAATGACAATAGCCTATGTTATTTGTTCGTGCCAAATTTCATTGGAGGTTCTGTGTTAGTTCGAAACATACGTAGTAGTAATTTGAATTTATGAAGACAATGACACTCCATGTAATTGTCACTGTTATGCACGTACCCACTCCGGGTTTTGATAAGCACCRCSGTATCGATATTCAAAACACGAGATCAAATACGATCGATTAATAATACTACTTTCTCTGTAACTCTTTAGATGCATTACTTTAGGATGCATTGTTTTTGAGGCAAAATTTAAGAGAGTGATGAGGTGTGTAAGTGGGAGTAAAAAAAGAGAAGAAAAAAAAAAGATTAAAGTATGTGTATTGATGAATATTTTAATAAAATAAGTGTAGAAAAAATAGTAATTTAATTGTGGTCCCCACATAAAAGAGAGAAAAATGTGTGTTTTAATAGTGATCCCCACTCCAAAAAAGGAAAGAAACCAAAGTGATGCATCTAATGTGAAAGTGCCGTTTTTAAGAAACCGATGCAACTAAAGAGTTACGAATGAAGTACATCCGTTTCGATTTAATGACTACATTTTATTTTTTACGACGGGACATGTTTCAAATTAGCAAGCTTTTGTCTTTTTACACACCCCAAAAAAAATTAACATAAAAGAATGAACAAATAGTAAAATGTGACACAATTTTTCATGAAATGTATTTTATTAGAATAAAAAATCTCACTCCCTTCTCCGACTTTCCTCTTCCTCAACTCGACTCCTTCTAGTGGATGTCTTTAATTACAATGGATTTATGAAATTACATCACAAGTTTTGTTATATTTGCTCCTTATAAATTACTTATTTTTTTAAAATAATTATTTTCATATAAAATAACTAAGAATCTAAAAATACAACTAAAAATTAAGTAAAAAAATTTATAATGAAGAAAATAATAATTTTATGATAAAATTAATTTACGGAGGTAGTAAAATTTATGTTGTAACTTGTAAGTACAGTTTGTCGTTTATTTTCCTTTTCAACACCATATACAATATAAGGCCAAATTAGATTTCCAAATCATAATTATTGAGTTAATCTCTATGATTAAGCTGAGGTGAAGATGACAGTTTTGCATGACGTTGGCAAAATATAAAATAAAAAAGAGTTATATTAAGTAGCATCCCAAAGTGCTACTCCGTACATTATAAGTTATCGATGATTTTTTTTATTGAAATAAACATTAATTATACCGTGATTTTGACATATATTTCAGGATTTGAAACAATTTAGAAAATAAAGGAAATAATTTAATTCTTAACTAACACCTCGAAGCGCTTGTTAGCAAGATCGAGTAAAATATATATAGTCGATCTAACAGAATAAGTGATGATTGATGTGCACTTATTAAGGCCAATATTTAAGTGGGCACGCTGATCAGCTAATTAACTGAATTCTAACACTCCTGATTAGCGTTTTCCACCAAACCTTTTGTTATTATTAGGTTTAGGTTGTTAATTAATTATAAATTTATAATTGAATAATGAGTAGTTGAAGTCAATTTACGATTTCTAACAACTGTATCCAACTGTATTTGGGCTGCAATTCCATGCAAAGTATAAAGCATATACTCCGTTTTTAATTATTTTCTAATATAATCGTATTAGCATTTTTTATATATGTTTAGCATTTCCCTTTATACATTTATAAATTTACGACAAAAACACGTGTAGATTGATGAATAGTAATGTAATAACTGTCACTTATAAAAATCGAAACAAGTAAAAAGAAACGGATGAAATAATCGTTTTAGCATACGAAGAAGGTGCGTAAAAACTAGAGGTGATCAAATGGGCGGGCGAGGCCGGACTTGTATATAAAAAGTATGTCTGAAATCCGTCCAAAATAGCGAGTTTTGCGAACCATTGCGGGCTTATACGGGTCGGAATAGACTTTTGAACTAGAAATGATGTTTTTGATTGCCCAAAATCCTCACTTTTCGGGCGGGTCGGACCGGACTAACGTTGATCACCTCCGGTGAAAACTAAGTAAAACAGGAAATCTGAAAAGCAAAGGCTGGAGTTCAAATCAGCCTACCAAAGCAACCGACCAACAAAAAAAGCATCCAATAAAACCCCATAATTAGATTGCCAAGGTGTAGTCTAGTCTCTATTTCAAAGATGTTTCCATCATTTTCTATTTTTCTTTAGCTTTTTATTTTTTTTGGGGAAAAAAAAACAATTAGGAAAAAAGGTTGACAATAATAGACTAACAAAATTCCCTAGCCTCATAAATAAAAAAGGCAACTCCACGCAACGTTTTCTACAACTCCCATCAAGATTTTGTATGTTGTTAGGTTAGATTTTGTGTAATGCGGGATGATCATGCGGTTTAGATTTAGTTGGTTAAATTCGAGAGGTAAAACGATCAAATTCGATATGATCTTGTACTTCATGTATGAAGTGTTTTTATTTCATAAACAACGTATTCAATCTTTATATAAAAAAGTTCTATGAGTTATTGAAATAATTAAAGTCCAGTTCCAAAATAGCTATAATAGTAACAGAATTGAAGATCCAAAGTCGAACTATTAGATTTGAGCAAATACTACTACGAGTACATACCTAGTTACGGAGTAGGATAGTTGCTCCATCAGTTCATTGTATATATTGCTATTCCTAAATAATCGATGAGACATTGTAGCAGTGCATGAGTTCGAAAATGGATGGAATAGGAAGACGATTAATTGGCCAATGATTTCCGCACTCCAATTTAGCGACCGAAAAATCAATTGTTAAATTGGAGTGCGGAAATGATGGTGGAGTGCGAAAATCAGTTCTGATTCCCCGATTAATTACTTGGTATACGTATATATATAGTTAATAATGAATATGATTTGATCAACTGCCTTAGCTTAGCTTAATTGTTAGTAGTACTTGAGTATACAAATCCGTACATTGAACCGTATCATACGTAGTACTTGCTGGTACAAGGCTACGTACACGTCCAGAATATTCACAGTCGATTAGTTATGAGTTATGATGAGTTTTTATGACTCACAATAGTAACTTCTGTTTAAATGCAAATGGTTTTTGAGGGGGTGAATTTGGGCTTATAAAACTTGACAGTTTGCAAGTCAGGAAGTTATGTTGTGCATGTAGTGGGGCCCGATTCTTAACAGTCAATGATAATAATAAATATTTCGAAATACGATATTGTTAACGGGCATTCCAGGGGACGTTAATTAAGAATTAAATACATTTTAATTTCTAAAATGGTATGAATTTTGGAATGTATGTCAAAATCACACGTCAATTAGTGTAATTAATGTTTATATTCATTTAATATTTCCACTTTTAGTTCTCTTATCTAACGCCTTGGGGGCGCTGGTTAGCTTTTGCCTTCCAAATATATTGCGGAGTATTAATGTTAGAATGAATGCCAGTTTCATGCATCAATCGGTGTAATAAAAATGATGCAATAATAATAATGTTGATTGAAAACACGAAAAAATATCTTAAATACGAAGTCATAGATATCTATATACTAATACTAAAGCAATTCCCACCTTTTTTTTTTCCCTCCCAACTCCCCTTAGTTAATGATTAAATAAAAAAAATGAAAAAAATATTAATAATAATGATGATAAGTTATTAAATATTCTTTGTAAATATAAACTTTAATTTAACTCCAAATTTTGAATACTTTTATTTTTTAAAATCAAGTTTTAAGTTGGATAATTTAAAATTTATTTTAAAATCGAGCATTCAATCGGGAATTATCGTGCAACTTAATTATAGTCACTTAACCCCAAGAGCCACCTAATGTTTAACATTAGTCAAAAATAAACCTTATAAACTTTATTTGGTTGTAAATTGTAATGTTTCCTTTAATTTTTGTTTTTTTTTTAAAAAAAATAAATATAAATTATATAAATCGTGCATCGCACGGGGCTAATCTAGTAAACAATTATTGCAAACGTGTTTATTTTTCACATTTAACTGTCGACAAATTGTATTTATTTTCCTTTTTCAATATCAACCTTTTTCTCAAAGTATTACTTAGTTCTCTATTTTTTTTTTGCGCTAAGAGTGCCACGAGAGCGAGGATGGGAATCGATCTCGTGATCTTCTGAAACTGAGAGGAAAGCTTTAACCACTCGAGTTATCTCTCGGTCTCTACTCAGTTCTCTACATACGTCACTTTATAAGTTTGAGATTTAATTTACAATTGAGTTTTGTACGTGATGGTACGTATGTAGCTGAATCATTTCCCAAGTAAACACAAACGCGTGGTATCAAGTGTAAAGCTTGAAATCCCACTTTGATTTCATTTCTTATTTCAGATACATATAATTTTACTTACCAAACGTCTCCTAACAATTTTCAAACTTGAAAACCCGGCCCCTTTACAATCTCCCTATATTATTGTGATGTATGAGCGTCATTAGGCCTCGACTCTTAGAACCGAACCGAACCGAACTGAAAAATACTCGTACGTGACACTATAAGAGAGCCTAGCAGGATCATAAGGAAACAAAGTCCAGCTCATAGCTTCTTTATCCAGCTGGTGTAAGCTCATACCCTAAAATGTATGTACAACAAACATGTACTGTAAGTATTTTTTTCAATTTTTCACTCTCTTTTTATCACACACACTTGTTCTTATTATTATGCATATTTGATATTTGCATAATTGTTGTGATGTTTAATTGTGTTTGCAATGTGAAAAAATTGGGAGGCTCCACATTTGGCTGTCAGTAGTTATTTCTTAGGATTTTGCTGATCTTTCTAGACAATATTTTTGGACGGTTTGTCTACTTCTTCAACAAACTAGACCAAGTGTGTGTTTCTAGCTAGTAGCATTCATACTTCTCTTAGCCGACACATCTACTCGTTCTATTGGAAACTGATATCCGCGCAACAATTAGTGTTACTATACACATTTTGTATTTCAATAACAACGGAAGTTGTTGCTTCTTGATGTGCGGATAATAATAATAAAAAAAGTAGTCGGATATTAATTAGCTCTTCATCACTCTTTTGTGTGTTCATAACTTCATCTTGTTTGCATAATATTTGTATTTGGTGTTGGTGGATGGATCAAAATTTTGTACTCGACTTGTCGTTCTATAGAGATTTTGATGATATCTTGAGTTGCGTATAAGATTGAACTATAGTAGCGTGTTTTGAGTTGTTTCTTGTTATCGAGCAATGATATTTGTCTGTGATTGAAAACCTTTTTTTAATTAGATGTTTCAAATCTGACTTTACATATACGCTAAAGTATTATGCAAACGTCAAGTGACACAACATGACAAACATGCACTTGAAAGCAATTTAATATACCTCTACATCATATTCTCTCTGTTTAAAAATAAAACTCTTATAAGAAAGTTGTGTTAAATATAGGGATGTTCAAAATATTCGATCCGTGATCCGGTCGATCCGATCCAAAAAATCGGATAACATGTCTGGTTTTTAAGGTTTTGGATATCCGAAAATTTTCAAAGCGAATTCGGATTGGAATTTTAAAAAATTTAATATGAAAAATAACAAAAAATAACTAGGTAAAAATGTATACATTCAATCCGCGATCCGATTGATCCGAAATTTCAGATATCGAATCGAAAAATAATAGTTTGAATATTTCGGATCGGTATTTTCCAGATCCGAAAATTTCGAATCAGATCAGATTATCTGATTTAAACACCCCTAGTTAAATATAGATTATGATATAGACTTGTGCTTACCTTTTTTTAAAAATTACTTGCATCATAGAAAATGACAAAAGGATAGCAATGTGAGTGCAAGGATCCCATCATACGATGTTTTGAAGGCTCTATYGTTTCAAATTTACTTTTAGTTTTGTCCAATTGGTTCAAGTTTATTTACCCTAGTGGTTGAAATAAATGAGACTCGTTTGATCCGTYTACATAACTAAGTTTGGACAACTCAAAAAAATCTTCTAAATCAAAACTCGAATCCTTTTAATTATATACTCCGTACTTAGTTAGAGCATCTACAATGATTTACTAAAATGATTAGCTTGCAAGTTTTTAAACTTCTTAGTTGCAAGTTCAATCATTATATATGGAGAAAAGGTATTCGGATCCTCTAGAGTTTAGAGGATGGTAGAATTGTATGTAGAGTTGTGACTTGTGAGTTGTGAGAGTGATAATTTTTTATTATGTTATATTATACTCTTATTTTTATTTTTGAAATTTATGTAAGACCAATATTAACCATTGATTTAGCACGAATGGTTTAGATTTGTTGAACTTTATAGAATTCAACTCTAGAGGATCCAAACCGGGAGAAAAAAAGCTTTATAGCTCAACAAAACTGCAAAATTATCAAGATCCTCTTGTGAGCATTAACTTTTATTTTTTCTATCTTTTATTTCTTGTTTTAACAAATAAAAAAACAAAATTAAGGAGAAATTACAAAAATTATTGTAGCAAGAAGTTGTAGTCTCTTAGCTTGGATAAGTTATGGCTAGGAAATATGAAGTGATGATAAACAAATATAAAAGGATCATACGGTAGTTTGGTATTGTGGATACTCTTAAACAAGTTAGAACACTTATACTTC
>SNQN01001590.1:0-21432 GCA_008642245.1 Bassia scoparia | reverse complement strand
GTCGAATAGGGTTCTGACAATTCTCATTAATTTAACTTTTATATATTAAGTTGTTGATTTATAGTAAATTTAGCGATATAGTTGTTGGTTTTGCTAATGATTTTAGTTTTTTAATAAATGAGATAAGAAAATGTAATATAGTTTGAAGGATTTTAAAGATAATATATTTATTTTTTGAAAGGTAAAGATAAACCAATATAATTTACTATGATTAAGTTATGTGTTTTTAAACTACTATTTTAGATAAGATTAATGGAATATATGTTACTCCGTATTTGAGATTAATTATTTAAATATTAAGTTTAAACGATAAAAATCAAATTATTTATGGTGTCAATAAGTTGGTTGTCTTTTAGATGAGTGTGTTGTTGTTTATTAAAGCGGTTGTTTAGATTTTTTAAATCAAGTGAAATAGATTATATTTTTTTATATAGGTTGTTAATAATTTTTTAGTTTTAATTTTAAGAGTGAGTTGGCATATTAATTGTTTTTTTAAAAAATATTTTTTATTTATGATGTCAATTCATGTTATGGTGGGAATTTTTTTTTATTCGAGGCCGTACGTAAGCGATTGTTGACTCAATTGTATTTTGCTTTTTTTAGTATTTATTTCAAATGATCAAACGTAACTCATATTATTGGAATAGCCACTTCACAGAATTTTACTTTAGTTGAGAAAAATTAATTTGTAAGGAATGCTTGTTAGTCTATAGTCCTCTTCAATTTCTATCACGCCAAAATTGGTGTGATGCGTTAACTCGTTATTTTAAGTTGATATAATAAAACATTAATGTTTTAGTGATAGTAAATTACTTTGTATCCATAAAGAACCATTTCCATGCCTACGATATTCATTGGATCGTAATTTTGAAGCCTTTCATAATCTTAATTCAGTCATTGCTTTCTTTATAGCGTTATTTCATTGATGAAATTGAAAGCTTCACATTTATTTGCCATGTTTCTTTTAATTTTTTTGGAACATTTTTTCTGATGATTAGATATTGGAGGAGTTGTGTATATATAGAGAGAGAGGATATAGTTTTACCTATAAGATATAAATAGAAGAATAGTGATTGTGGTGTGTTATTTACTGAGATTTACTAATTTAATCTTAAATAAAATGAAAAATATGAGTGTTTTTAAATTAAAATGAGAAGTGAGATGGGATGCATAAAGGTTAAGTAGTTAGTTTGCATTGTAGTTGGGACGTAATTGGTTATATGTTTTTATATCTATTTTGTTAGGTCCAGGTTTGAGTGATTATAGTGTGAAGAACTATCAGATATAGTTGTGGTATATTTTTAGATGAGATCTGAATAAGTGTTTTTATCAATTAACATTCCTCTACGTTATAAAAAATGCTCACTTTATTTTTTGGGTTTTTTTTGGAGTAAAGGGAAAAATGTCAGAAATAATGAAATTATGCTGGTTCTGTATAGTTGTTGGGAGGATCAAAGATTAAAATACTAGTTTCTTTCTATCCCTGATCTTTTAGTTAAAACATACTTGTATTAATGATGGACATCTTTTATCCTTTTGTCTATAATGTTGGCCGTCCACTTTCACCATCATGCTACTCTATCTATTATGCCGTTAAATAATCCGTGTGTAGACTTATGGTTATTTTTTTTAGAGATAACGGGAGCTGAAAGTATTTTTTATTGTTGAGAAGTTTTATTTTTAATTGAGTTTTTTTACGGGAAAGACCATGTATGAATTTTATTAATGGAATCAAATGTTACTGCGGAGAGCCCATGGGCTTAGGTGGGTTGGATATGGAGCACTGCATCAAACATAACATAACAAATAAAAAGACTAGATGTTAGCAATGCTTATGGGCGACGGATTTCCACTTAGTCTTAACCGCGAAAGAGAAATGTAAGAGCTCAGAGTTATTAATATGTGTTGGCATGCATATTCTTATAATATATATGACAAGTCCAGAACGTCCATAATGCAGAGTGTGGTCGAAACACTGACTGTCTTGGAGTGGGTCAAGAGCATTTCAGGCAATTTGTCATCCGACCAAGATAACTGCTTGACTCCTTCAAAGAGGTTTGAATAAGCAAGTAAAGCCGTAGCGGTCGCTGCGCATGTATTCGAACTCCGATATCAACCAATTCCGCACACTTCAACCAAAGTAGTATTGTACCCTCTGCTCTCACTACTCACCTAGGTCAGGTCATGCCCATCGAAACAAAAACTGTTAGATCCGAATCGACTTAAAAAAATCCACACTTCTAGAGAAGGGGTACACGTGTACTGTTCATCATTAGTACTGAAAGTCTTGTGTACCCCTTTACTGCTTGTATGTACCTCTTAAAATGTAAAATGTACCCACTTATTTTGGTTTTCACGTTTTCATATAACATGTGGTTTTCACTGGATCCTGACTCTCTCTCTCTCTCTCTMTATATATATATATATATATATATATATATATATATATATAGAATAAGTTTTACCTATAAGATATAAATAGAAAGATATGATATGATTGTTATTCAATTAATTTATACTAATTTAATTTAAAATAAAATGAAATATAGTGTTTTTAAATTAAAAATAGAGTGAGATGGGATGATAACATATAGTGGTTGTTTTTTAGTTGGGGCATAATTGTTTTTTTTAATAATTATTGTTATCTTGATTAAATTTAAAATAAGATATAGTTGTTATATTTTAGATGAGATAATAAAGATGTTTTTAACATACGAAGTACTTCCTACGTTTATTAAAAAATGCTCCACTTTCTTTTTTGGGATGTTTTATACTGTAATAAATGTCTCACTTTCATTTATTTCTTTTTTTTTTTGGAGTGAGGGCCACAATTCAAATAATAATTATCTTCTCTTATATGTGGGGATCACAAATAAAATACTATTTTTTCTACACCTACTTTATTAAAATATTCATCAATATACCTACTTTATTCCTTTTCTCATCATTTTTGGCCCCCACTTTCACACATCATCACTCTACTAAATTTTTCCTCAAAAATCAGTGTGAGACTTTTTTTAGAAACGGAGGAAGTAGGTTTTTTTTATTTTAATTTTATTTATATTGTTTTTTTTTAACGGGAAAACATGCATGGAATTTTATTAAGTGGAATCAAATGTTACATCCGGGAGAGCCTCAGTTGGACACTCCTCAATCCATACACAAAAACAAAAATAAAAACGACTAATGTTAGCAAGCTTATGGGCGACACGATTTCCACTTCGTCTTACAAAAGAGAAATTAAAGAAGCAGAGTTACAATTGTTGGCATGCATCTTAATATCATGAACAACTAAGCCAAAAGCAGAGTTGTCAACCTGACTCTGTTTGAGTGAGTTCAAGAGCTTCAGGCAATCTGATTCCGACACAAGATCTCTTAGACTCGCTTCCCAAGACGTTTGAATCAGCAAACGTAAAGCCATAGCCTCCGCCACGTCCCAACCCACATCAACCTTCACCACACTACACAAAGCTAGTATAATGTCACCCTCTGCATCCCTCACTACTCCAAGACCAATCAAACCATCACCAAAACTGTTGCATCCGAATTCGCCTTAAAAATCCCAACACTCAGAGGTGTCCACGCAGCATTTTTATTATAAAATTCGAATTTTATTTCTTGTCTTGGAGAAAAATTAATTTTATTTATGACGTCATCAATTCTTTTGGCAGGAAATTTTTTAGTGAGATGTCGTCACGTAAACATTGATGACATCAGCAATGTTTTGCTTTATTATTATTAAGATTTGATCAAACAATGTACGAAGTACTCCTTATAAATTTACTTTTTTCTAAAAAAAATGTACTCGTTTTACTAATATTGAGGTCTAGTTTTCATTTCAGTATGGAGTACATAATTCCTATTTTCTTAAAGTCGTATCTATTAAAAAAAGTTCAAAATAACATGATCTTTTTTCCATTTTTTTAAGGAATATTTTTTCCATGTACTCCGTACTATGTTCATTAATCATCATATAGACTTAAAAGTCGAATCAAATATAATTTAAATTGTTTTACTCGCTCTGTTTCCTGTTGTTTCTCTTATTTTCTTAAATGAAATTTTTAAATGTTTGTCTTATTTAAAATATTTTTTTACTTTTGACTCTAATTTTATTTACCTTTTACATGGTAAAATGAATCATATTTATTACTATTTTTTTCCATCATATTTAATACTTTTCAGCATACATTTATTACATTTTCTCAATATACACTAAATAAAATAAAAAAAATCAATAACTCCCTTTTTCGAGTAAAAATCTTATTAAATCAACCAATTTTATTAATTAAATATTCATATTTCTGAATTCTCTCCATGATTTCAAATAAGACAAACAATGGGAAACGAAGAGAGTAAAAAAGCAAAATGACATTTTATATTGAATCGTTATGAATGGGGGACCAAATATTAAAAAGAAAGAAAATACAAAATAGGCTTATTCGATTTTCCGCGTGCCTAAATGTATCTTGTATTCTTGTCGTTGGTTCATTCAACTTGATTGACCACGTGCCTTTTTCGTATCCCTACTTGGGCTGGGCCACTCGACCCTTAGGCCCACTTACTACCACACGCCCGAGAAACAAGAAAAAATATTACGAAAACTTTTAATTGTTTAATACTCCATCCGTTACGTTTTACTCGAAACAATTGAACATTTTATTTTTAATAAATAATGTCGGTTATTTAAATTAAAACATAACGGAGGGAGTAAAATAAAATGTTAGTTTACAATCTTTTCCCAAGATGTCAACGTTTAAACATTTGCATTGAAAATTGTGTAAAAAGTAATTGTAAAAAAAATGAAATGAAGGAAATAATAATCACTTATATTTTTTAGGAAAATTTGTTGAAAACTACCCACTTTGTGTAAAATTTTAGAAATAACTACCCAGTATTTTTTATTTTAAAAACAACTACCCACTCGACCCTTAGGCCCACTTACTACCACACGCCCGAGAAATAAGAAAAAATTTACTACGAAAACTGCAAAGTTTTTCTCCGTTACACTTTATTGGAAACAATTGAATATTTTACTTCTAATAAATAATGTCAATTGTTTCATGTAAAACGTAACGGAAGGAGTAAAACAAAATGTTAGTTTACCATCTTTTCCCAAGATGTCAACGTTTAAATATTTGCATTGAAAATTGTGTAAAAATAATCGTAAAAAAAAAATGTGAAATGAAGGAAATAATAATTACTTATATATTTTTTATGACGAGAATAATTAGTTATATTATGTGTACACAATGAGATGATGATATTACCGTGGCAACAATATATATCTTCTGTTACACTAAATTTATGACACTTTCTGCTTTTCATGTTTGCCAAAACATAATTTATAGTTAAATATCTTTAATTGTACGTTATTAAAAATTATAAAATTTTGATTTTAATAAACTACTCGTTAAAATGATTCAAACAAGACTCCACTTAATTATATTCATTATTATATATTGACGGGAATTGAGAATATTCTCACAACTTGTGACTAATTTTTATTTTTCCTATGACATGAATTTAGTGGAATGAAAKACGTATAATACTTGCCCCTTCCTTTTGAAAAGATTGCAACATAACAATGTTTTTTAGGGTTAAAGTTGAGGTTTAGGAAAAACAGTAGGATCCACATTCAACTTGTTATTTGTATAAGAGTAAACTTTTGGTCTCCCTGAAATATAACACTTGTTTCTAAAATATAAAACTTAAGCTGGGTTAGCATGGGTTTTGGTGGGGTTGTTTTTGAAAATTCTAGAATTCATAACACATAAAAGATAAAAAAAAAAATTACTTAAACATATTACTCATACTATAAATCTATAATTAATGTAATTATGAAAATTGAGATTTGAAAATGGCAAATTACTCTGATATATTTTTTCCCTTCTATTTCCTGTTTTTATTTTTCTTAAAAATTGAAAAAAATAATAGAAATTTCAAGTGATATCATTGAGTTTTTTGAATCGACAAAAAATGATAATTTCCAAATGATATACTTCGTAATTTTTTTACTTTTTTTTTTTATAAAAAAAGTTCAATTGATGCCATTATGTATGAGAGTTGAAAATTACTAAAATTTCTGTGGCACCATTTGAATAGTGTGATTAGTTTTTTTTTTTTTGCTTCATTTTAAGGTCAAGAGAGCCACAAGAGTGAGGATGAGAATTGATTTCAGAATTTCCTGAAATTGAGAGAAAAGTTTTAACCACCTGATCTATCCTTCACTCTGTGAATATTGTGAAATTGTGATTAGTAACCTTCAGTATATAAATTCCCTTCATAAAACTTAGTGAAGTCCCAATAGGTCTACTATGATTTCGGGACTACATTTTTCATTATGGTCCTAGACAAATGTTCACGTTCGAAAATAGAAATGTTCATTTTCAGACATGAGCATTTATATTTTGAAATGAATATTTACATTTGGAAATGAGCATTTGGAGATTGACATGTGCATTTGAAAATGAACATTTGTATTTTTGACATGAACATTTGCCTATGACCATAGTGAGAAATATGATCACGGGATCACCTAAGAATTTGTGCTGAAGCCCACCACATCCCTTGTTAATTGGAAAACAGTTGGGCTGGACTTGGGCTAATCTCAAAACTCTCAACATCACCGTGATTGGCCCATTTTTAGTGGCCCAGATCCTTTACTCATAAAATCAATTTTCCTAATTTCCTCCATTTCAAAATACTCACAAATCATTTGAATTTTATAACATTTGCGATACGATTTAGTTAAATTATTTTATTTGATTGTAAGATGGGCTTGTAATGAAAATTAATTAGATATTTAACCGACGTTTTTTCTTAATTTATGTCTATTTGTTTAGAATAAAAAAAAAATTCAATACTTGTTAAAAAAAACAACTCCAATACAGCTATAGAAATTTCAACTTTACTAACACAATTGCAAAAATAACAATATAACATCGATACTACTCCGTACTTCATATTAAACACTAGTTCGTCAAAGCATAAGAATTCCAATTTGAGTGGTTTCCCAAGAAAATGCTATGATGTTTTGCAATTCCACAAATGATGTTACAATTTTCTTAATTCCCAAATTAAGGTCCACGTCATCGGTTCATGTGAACCAAATGTTTTTTTTAACGGTTTATTTTGAAATCGCCACTTTAAATGGCGAATTTAGAAAAAGGCAAAACCGCCACTGCCAGTGGCGATTCGAGGCCTAAAATCGCCAACCACAGTGGCGGTTTAGGCCTAAAACCGCCAACAACAGTGGCGGTTTTATATGTTTCGAGTGGTTTGCTTTGAGGTTTTGAGTGTCTTGGCTTGAGGAATTATGTAACGAGACTTAGAAACTGAAGTGTTTTTTTAAATCAACACCAGTGAATTGAAATCGCCATATGTATTGACGATTTTGCAAGTAAAATCGCCATTTTGAGTGGCGGTTTTGATGCTCAAAGAATTTAGCACAGTGTTAAAAATAAACGGTGTGATCATAAACATTGACACGTGTTCAGACCAAAAGTTTTTTGCTCACAAATTGCCACGTAATCAACAACGATGAATCAAAAGATAACCACCATCCACAACTGTAATGAAATTAACGGTCAAAAAACTATCAACTTCCGGAGGAGAGAGAAAATATGGCGGGAGTCGGTGTTCATCTGCACTTGAATTCGTCAAGGTCTCCATTAATGGCGATTTCGAGCTCAATCAAAGAGAKGCAAGTTTCCAAGCCAAAAATTGACCCCACACTTTCCAACGATAAAGTTCGGAATTCTAGGGTTCTGATTTTGGGAGGTACTGGAAGAGTTGGCGGTTCTACTGCTATTGCTCTTTCGAAGATTTCTCCTGAACTTCGAATTGCTGTTGGTGGTCGTAATCGGTAATTTTGATTCTCAATTTGATAGTTGGTGTGATACTAGGGTTTTGGTGTGATGATTGAAGTTGTTTTGATTTTGGGTGATTGGAGTTGTTATTATGATTTTAGAGTTTTGATGTTTGAATAATTTGATTTTGTAGCGAAAAAGGAGCAGCACTGGTGAAAAATCTTGGTGAGAAATCAGATTTTGTTGAGGTTGATATTAATAATGTCGAAGCATTAGAGGGTGCTTTACAAGGTTAATATTCTTTCTTTAGCACACCTTTTTTTTTAGTCTGATTATATGCACTATTGTGTTTCTTTGAGGTTGAATTTCAATTTTGTTGTAGCAATTCTGAAAAATAGCATTGCAAAAATTTGTTGTAGATTTTTTTTTTTTAAATGAAAGTAAAATGAGGAGTATGGATATATGTATAGGGGATTAAATCGATTAATGTGGAACGTCATCATTTTAATTCCACGAATTTGATGGTAATGTGCTAGAATAAGTGTATAATTTTAGTGATAAGAGGAGGTTTCCACTCAGTTACTAATGCACCAAGTTCAATTGTCCAAATTTTTAGTAATTTGCATATATGTAATCTGGAACTTAGCTTCTGTAACTCTGTAAGTTGCGAACTTGAGAAGTTGCTGCATGAACTTGTTGATCATTTCAAGGTTCTAGCTAGTAAGAATGCAAATTTCGATGCAATAAATGCTTTGTTTTTTTCATTGTCATTGATCTGATCGTTTTATAATCAACTAATCAAGCCCTTGATAAGTTGATAACCATGCTGTGAGCTTTTATATGAATGCACTATACTATTCTACTGTCATTGTTTAGTTTGCCTAGTTTTGCAGTTGAATTGAATAGATTGTAGTTGTCCTGAATATTAGCTGCTTTCGTTGCAGATGTAGATCTCGTAGTTCATACTGCAGGTCCTTTCCAACAGACAGACAAATGTCCTGTACTCGAAGCTGCTATTCGTACCAAGGTGAGATGAGGTAATTATCTAAGGAACCTGTTGTTGGTTTTTTGTGTGGAGGTCCTTATTATGTGMCTGTTCGTCAATAGTATTTTTGTGCATTTTWCTGATACATATTCTGTGGAACTTCTTATAGACAGCATATATTGATGTTTGTGATGATACAAGTTATTCTGTTCGTGCAAAGTCTTTTTGTAACGATAGCATATAGCTGCCAATAGTGTCGCAAAGCTCTATCACAAACTGTTCTGGCAGTTACTACATAGGAGTGACAATGGTCGCGGCTCTAATTCAAACATCTTTAATTATTGTGTCAGCATTGCTGGGATCTTGTCTTATATGTTGTATCTGCATACTAGTATCTAAATATGCGTAAATTAAATGTTCAGCTAGAAACCCTTTGTGTAGTTTTTTGCAAACTCTTATGTGTCTTCTAGGAGATATATCTTTGCAATAGCATCTAATTTGTCTTTTTGGGGAACTTAATATAAGTCATATTTGGTTCAGACTGTTTTTAATTTCTTACTCTTGTTAACCAAAATAAAACAAAAGACTGTTATATAATTTCACTATTCCATCTGGAGAACTTTATGTTGGACAGGGATCGGCCAGCGAGAAGCTCTTCTGTATTGTGCAGCAAGAGCCGAGACAAGGTGTCGAACCTGAAAGAGTTCAAGGTATAATAATTTAACATACGCGACATATTATCATATACTTTGGTGTGTTTTGAGCATCGATGTTTTGTTGCATCTTTGACTGTTACGAGTTCTGATGCCTTAATGGTGCAGAGGGTCTTGTAAGAAAGGTGTGTCTGATTGGTGTTTTTGTTATCTTTCAGTATTCTACTACTTACTATGTCTCATTTTCGCGGGTTACTGCGGACGGTGCTACAGGTCCCAAATATTTGTCTTACGAGCTTTTTAACTCTTTTCTAGGAGAATGAGGAATCCTCATGTCTTTGCCTTATCAATAAGGTTTTTTATTTTAATTCTTATACACCTTAACTCTCTTTGAATGTGTATAATTAATTATACGTTGAGTTAGGACTTTCCTTTTCATTTTATTCTTCTTGTGTTTTGTTGAGTTAGGACAGGTGAATAATGAGTGGCAACAGTTAATGGTCTTATGAGTGAGATGTCTACATGTTGATTCTTGGTAATTGGGGTCAGCAAATAATGCGATGTATCTTTTTTTTTGCTGATAGCGTTCTTGACGTGATAAATATTTAGCTGTCACCTAATAGGTAATTTTTGTCTACCAAAAAGGTTATTTGTATAATAATCAGCTATGCATTGGTGGGTGAGTTGTATATTGCTTTCCGCACTGCTAATTTTGCACCATGAAACAAGAAACTTTTAGTAGTTCTTTTTTAAATTCATTTCTCTCACACTTCATGCAAATTGTACAGTATTCAGGTTATAAAGTATACTTTAAATGCGACTGCTATTGCAGCTGCGGTTGTGGTAATATGCAACTTTAGTTTGTGTATTAATAGATCAAATATTTGATTGGACTCGTGCATTACCTTGGTGAGCCGAAAATATACCCATGTTGCGTTCAAACACATGACCTTACGCTTTAGGAGTGATTGCTCATAGTTTTGGAACTCTACTTTGAATTAATGGATTATCCGTCTATTAACCTAACATAAAATTTAACTTTTTGCTCTTTATGGTTTGTTTCTGCTTAGCATACTTAAGGTGTTAACATCATTTATCTAGTGTTCTATTGTGTTCGTTTTTCAGAAATTATGCAAGTAAAGCAACAGTAATCTTATTTTATTTTCTTCATGTTGGGTTTTTTGCAGTAAGTGGATTTGACAGTTGTCAGAAGATATTTGAAGTTTTAGGGGGCTAACTGTCAGTGCTAGGATTTGGACTGCATTCATGTGCTTCTACTGGAACTGGGGAATGTCCATAATGACAAACCTATTATCACCGGTATAGTGTATACGCTTCTTTTCCCTTTGCAAATATTTGTTGTTRTGTAACTWAAGTTGTTGAAAGTGTCTCTATTGTCAGGTTACTGGATAAATTTGTCTCACTAACAGCGGCTTATACGACCCCACTTATTGGATTAAGGATCTGATTGATTGATTGAATAGCAACTTAGGTGACTAGCATATGGGTAATTAGATAGATACTACTCACTGACTGTAATTAGAAGCCTATTGATCAATTCTGTTGGTTAGATGGGTCCATAGCTGAATAGATACCCAAAGATAGCTGATTCCTGATTCTGGTTTGTTTTCAATGCTTAGTAACTTAATAAGTATGCCTTTTGATGCTGCATAATAAGCATCTCCGTTTTTTTACTTGTTCCACTTTGACGTTTTCACTATTTATTGAGCTCACTTTGACCTTCAATAGCTATTTAATATAGTTATGTAAGATCTTGTTAGATTCTTCTCGTTATATACTCTTCAAATATATACTTTTTAAGTTTTTATAATTTTGAGATTTATACTTTGGGTTAAAGTTGTGTCTCGTCAGCTGTGAAAAATGAAAAGTGGAACAACTTAATGAAAACAGAGGGAGTATAGTTTTTATATAGCTTAATATTTGAACTTAATTTGGCCATTGAAAGTATGAAGTATTTTACAAGGGGTACATGCTCAGTACTCAGTATGTACGTATTGTGCAATAGAAAAGAAACTAAATAACACTAAGCTAGTAGCTGCCCAGAATATCTCACAATCATAAACTTGTTACTCATGTACTGAATTATGCAGGAATTTCTAAGTGATAGAAAAAAGGTCCAGCAGTTGGTTGAGTTGTTTGACCCTGTAGTTCGGGCAGTCGATGGCATTGCTGGGGAGCGTGTTTCAATGAGGGTAAGTTGTTATACACCTTTTATTATTACATCATATACTAGGTGTAATCAGTTGCCTTGTCAAATGATCTATTATTTGTGGTTTTCCTAGGGTAGGTGATTGGATTTTCACAAGCTATTTTATTCACTCTCTTTGACAGGTTGATTTGGAATGTTCAAATGGGCGCAATACAATTGGTGTATTTACTCATAAGAGATTGTCAGAGTAAGTATCAGGCAATAGGGTTTTAGTAACAGGCAGCTCCTACTATCGGTTTTGCGCTCTACTGCTTGGATTTAACAGTTTTTCACATTAATTAAATTGTTAAAGATACTTATATAGTTATATTCTCAGAGCAGCATTGCTTGAATATTATTATATGGAATTATGTATTAATAGGGGGTGTAGTAATAGGCAGATCCTGCATCTTACAACCTTTGAGAAACTTGTCGTTAGAATTGTTATATGGATTTTTTTGCAGTGTCTTTATTCTCCATCTAAAGAAAAGTGCTTACTGATAAATATGTACTTAGTACTTCTGTCTAAGAAACTAGGAGCCAGAGTTTAGGTTGTGGTATTATTTTGATAAGCATTTCGTTAANCCCAGAATATCTCACAATCATAAACTTGTTACTCATGTACTGAATTATGCAGGAATTTCTAAGTGATAGAAAAAAGGTCCAGCAGTTGGTTGAGTTGTTTGACCCTGTAGTTCGGGCAGTCGATGGCATTGCTGGGGAGCGTGTTTCAATGAGGGTAAGTTGTTATACACCTTTTATTATTACATCATATACTAGGTGTAATCAGTTGCCTTGTCAAATGATCTATTATTTGTGGTTTTCCTAGGGTAGGTGATTGGATTTTCACAAGCTATTTTATTCACTCTCTTTGACAGGTTGATTTGGAATGTTCAAATGGGCGCAATACAATTGGTGTATTTACTCATAAGAGATTGTCAGAGTAAGTATCAGGCAATAGGGTTTTAGTAACAGGCAGCTCCTACTATCGGTTTTGCGCTCTACTGCTTGGATTTAACAGTTTTTCACATTAATTAAATTGTTAAAGATACTTATATAGTTATATTCTCAGAGCAGCATTGCTTGAATATTATTATATGGAATTATGTATTAATAGGGGGTGTAGTAATAGGCAGATCCTGCATCTTACAACCTTTGAGAAACTTGTCGTTAGAATTGTTATATGGATTTTTTTGCAGTGTCTTTATTCTCCATCTAAAGAAAAGTGCTTACTGATAAATATGTACTTAGTACTTCTGTCTAAGAAACTAGGAGCCAGAGTTTAGGTTGTGGTATTATTTTGATAAGCATTTCGTTAAYAGAAGTAGGAYTCTAGTTTTTGGATTGTCTAAGTATTGATGCTATGTTGCCTAATTATGGATKAATCAGATAATGATCTTCATGGCTTTACCTCTGGATTAGGTATCTTTCGCTGTCTAGCTCTCATCATGTGCCATAGTTTTAACTTATTATCAAATACTTGCATTATTGGTTTTATTTAAAATTACAAACGTGTGTCTGTATGAGGTCCGTTATATGTCCCCATGGCTCTTTTTTTATGATATGAGTGTCTCACTTGTTAACAGATCGGTTGGAGTATCTACTGCTGCATTTGTTCTTGCAGTCCTGGAAGGCAGTACTCAGCCAGGGGTATGGTTTCCGGAAGAGGTACGTACCAAGTAGCCCTTATTTTCACTAATTAGATCTACAACTGCTCGCTGTTTACATGTTTATTTGTTTTAAAGAAAAAGATTTTCAAACATGCATTTCTACATCATTTCACGCTTTCTTATAAAGTCTATKTTGTATGTAGCCTGAAGGCATTGCAGTGGAAGCAAGGAATGTTTTACTGGAGCGAGCTTCCCAAGGGACGATCAATTTTGTGATGAACAAGTACAAAAATCCTGACACACTGACTTACTATGTATTTGGCTTTGRYATTAAAAACTTCTAGTCGTCTGTTAGTCTGTGAACCTCAATTATCCTTATTCCTCCCTTGATTTTAACAGGCCTCCTTGGATGGTGGAGACTAATCCAAAAGAGCTCGGCTTAGGAATTTACGTCTAAGAATGCTCAACTGACCTTAAATGACCGATGTTGGGCACTGTGTATCTGCTAGCTTCATGCCCCATACTGCAAATAAAATGATGGTCTGAGCTCGCTGTTTTTATCTTATGAGAATGAAGACTTCCATGTAGGTCCGTAGCAGACTTCCATCATAGTCACCAGATTGAACTTCCATCGTAGTCTCTGCAACGTGCTTAACTAGCAAAAGAGCGAAGAAAGCAAAGGCTTCCAGAGTTTCATCATTCRACAACAGTTGCATCCCATTTAAATATACAATTATACAAGTATATATGTTGCGAAAATTTCGATGAAATGTGTAAACGATTAAAGCAGCACATGTGATTAAGTTTGATCAACATTTGATTTCAATGACTGCAAAACTGTCTCTATGATCCAAGCTCACCTCCATCTTTGTCATTCGCCACGATCTCGAGGAAGCTTGGTACACTACTTAAGAACTTATACTCTTACTTATTTGTTTGGTTCGAGAGCCGTAAATATGTAAATGATCAGCAAAAAAAAAAAAAAAATGTTTAGTTACACCTAATTTTGGATGTACATTCCTAGATTATTATGAAGATGCTGAAGTAACCCTTAAGTCTTAGTTTAGATTGAATAATGTGGAGTACAAAGTCAATGCAAATCTTAGTTTTTGATGATTACATTTTTCATAGTTTGATTGTATATAGTCCAAATAAAATATGAAAGTAGTCTTTAATAAAAAAAAAATGCAAAGAAAGAATAAAGATCAAAGCATTAGGATCAAGTAAAATATGGTGTGATTGATTGTTGTATTGTGTTAATGCCATTTGACAAAACAATATTCTAACACAATAACAAGAAGTATCTAATAATAATCTCTTAAATAGTCTTTGTAAGCAGCAATTAGGAGGTGCCACGTGGCATAATTTCCGGCTAAGCTTTAGCTAGAGGCATGAAGGTCAATTCATTGTGGGACCCACTGCATTATGGCAACATTTAGGTGATTGATAAGTACAACTGCAAATATTTTACTAATCAATCATTAATAGTTCAAAAAACACAATTGGGAGAACACTCAAACATGGATATGTGTATAACTATATAGGTAATCGAGCATGACAATAATTTTTAATTTACGCACTCCATTTTATTACTATTCACGTGAGAGAAAATGAAGTGCGTAAATGAAAAGGGGATTGCCAAAATTATTTTCATAATCTGACTATTAAGTTAAAGTCTTGAAAAGCGGTATCTTGAAAGTCATATATTGTTTGACTCAAATTTTAATTGCTCATAGGTTTACTTTTACTCTATTTTTTTAATTTTTTAAAAAAAACAATTGATCGATTATGCATTAAACGACTCAATTTATCAATCTAGTATGATACCTCATGGAGTACTATATGATACCTTTCCAAATGATAAGTTTGTATAATTTGTTATGTCATCTTTCAGTTTCATTGTAGCTAATAGTTGGTATTAGTTTCCTAATACATTTACTTTATGCATTCTCTTGACAACTCCAAACATTCATTCCTTCTCATTCTTCTATCCAAATTGTCAAAGGAGAAAACTTTTTTAAACTAATATGCACAAGTCACAATTCAAAGGTGAAGAGATGAGCTTGCATATTAAATATTTAAAATGGTCCCATATCATATAATCGTTTCTACTTAGTACTAATAGAGATAAAAACATTGCAATTATTAAACGTCTAACTTACAACAAACATTTCTTAGTATAGCAATCACATATGCACACTTCATCTCAAAAATAGTTGTCACAAACTCTTGACCTATGTGCATTTGCTACTCCTCGATTTAGTTAAGTGATCTTGACCAAATTACCCAATTTTGATAGAATTTAAAAGATAATTCGCGTGTTTTTTCTCAATAAACACATTAATTTATCATCGAAATCAAATCAAGTACTGGTAATCAATCTTGAAACAAAGAAATATTTCTAGTTTCAATGCTTATTTTTGACAAACAATATTGTATTCAATATTACATTAAAAAAGAGTTTAGCTCGTCTAAAACACACATTTGTCATAATATTTTCATTAGAAATTTAGAATCTATATTTATCTTAATGGTTAGACGATTGTGAATATTTTCAACGATTCATCATCATTAATACAATCCAAAATATCTGAAGAGAACCGAATATATAATAAATGACCACTCTCCAATAACGTTTTTAAACGATTATGCATCTATTGAAATTAAAATTAAAGTTGAAAAATGGAAATACAAAAAAGAAAGGGAAAGAACTAAAAGAAGTGATCACATATTCACATGAGCATGCACTTTTGCTGACCCAGATTGCCAGATCAAGAATGTTGCTATCAATTCACATTTCACACCCAAAAAATTTAAAATAAAATAAAAATAAAAAATTAAAATTAAAATTAAAAGTAAAAAAAATAAAAAATAAAATAAAAAGACACATAAATGAACAATGATATATCGTGTGTAAGCCTAATCTAAGAAGAACCCTTTTAGAGAGGATCATCAAATCCAAATTTTCTTCCTTTGATTTGATTTTTGCCATTAATATACCTTCAACCCAAGCAAAAATAATACTGTTTTTTTGACATATTTCTCAGAAGCATTTCGTCGAACATAAAGCATGCATCTTTCATAAAAGGTTGAAGATGATTGATAATCAAACGCTTTTGTTTTGATGAACGGTTTCTTCTTCTTCTTCTTCGTTCTCTCTCGTGTCATGTCGCCGGTGTTGCTAATCACCGGTGCACAATCTATTGACGCTTTCATTTCAACAAGACAACAACATCTTGTAATAAAGGTCAGATTTTTAGCCCTTTTGCTTATTGATTTTTCTGGGTTCGTTTCAAACGATCAAATTGCTTCATTGTATAAGATGAATTCGTTTGGGCAATCTGTGGTTTTGAGAGCCCGAGTGAAATGAATGCGAAATTTGAGTTTAGCACCCAATCAACTTCTAAATTGACCCTGAAAAGCCTACATTTAGCTCACTTTCTGGTCTTACAAGACCAAGAATGGTGAAGTCTAGAAAATCTTTGAATCCCAGGTCAATAGGTAGCTCTGGACCCGGAAAATTGATCCGGGTTCAACCGTTTCGCCCGATTTCGGATGATATACCAGGGTTCCATCTAGGTTGGAGAGTGGTGGTGATGATAATGCAGAATTGAATAGTAGTAAAAATTTGAATTTGAAGGTTACTAGTAAGGTTGAGAAAGCTGGAATGAACTTATATGATGAAATTAGGAAGTTGAGAATTGAGAATCAAAATAATGGTAATCAAAGTAACAATAATGAGAGTGGTTTTCAGGAGTTTAGCAAAGTGTTGACAAAGATTTGCCATCTGAGGCTTCCTATTTGGTTAACAAGTTGAACCTCGGAGTTCTGGTGCCGAGAGCTTGAAGGTTTCTGGGGTTGCATTTGATAATGTTGGTGGAAGTCGTAGTGATCCCATTGTGAGTAGTCCATTGGCATCTGAACTTCATAATTAAATTGCGGAGTTTGAACCTTAAAAATAATGCTGATGTTGGTAGTGGTAATTTTGAATTTGGTGCTTCTGGTAGAAATAGTGGTGTGTCTGAGAGCAATAGGAGATGGAAAAATTCTAATGATCCTAGCATAGCAAGCGGACTTCCTGATAGGAGTAATAACACGAACATAGAAGATTCTGACAAAAATTGTGGCGCTAAGGAGATGAATGTCAACAATAATGACCAGGGATATCCCTYGAGGGATGGTAATAGAACTAAAACCGATGGATTAGTGGATGCTATGATTTTGGATGATTTGGAGAAGTTGGAGATTCGAGATARCTCCAAAGTATCTAGTGAACATGTCAATACAAGYGACTCTTCTCCTCTAAGAAATGTAACTAATGTAAGTATGAGCAAGGAAGAAAGTAGTACATTTTACCCMACAGAATCCCTTGACCCTATCMGAGGACAGGGTGAACAGTCAATTGGTCCTCAAGTAGCTGAACACCATTTTAATAAGAACTCTGGTWTCCACGGTGCATCAGCATCATCAACRTCAACRACAYCTTTTTCATCTTCTGGTGTTCACTTCCAGCCTGTGAGGCGTGCATTTGAAGTGCCTTACACTGATGGTGCTCTAAAGAAGGAAGGATTTATTTTTAGTGGCAARCAAGAAGGTTCAACAATTCCATATGTTGAATTTAAAACGCCCAATTTGAAAGCGAATTTATTCTCTGGACCAAAACTGCAATCAGGATTTAACTCTACGAAAGGATTCGGTAAAGATGCCAAATCCAAGGGGAGGAAGGCACAAGTTAAAGATCCTAAAGCAGTTCCAATATCCCTGTGGAAGAATTCTACGACAAAGGAGAACAGCATCCAAGATGAACCTTCTGAATCTTATTCTCCAATGGATATTTCCCCATATCGCGAAGTTGGGGAAGATGAGTCCTCATTTATGGAGCCATCATTGATATCTGAAAACCAGGCAWCAACTGACTCACAGGCTTCCCTCAGTGAAGATGTGGYAGATGAGGACTTGATTAGAGCTACCGAATGCATGGACATTAATGAAGGCAATGATGTGAAGTATGATCAAGCAGAATTATTAGCTTCAAAGTGCACCGACAGTCCCTGTGGATCTACAGGCAGTTCTCCAGTGGATTGTGTCTCTGCAGTTGAGAGTGAAAAGTTTCCTTTAACTGCATTGAGTATTTGGATGAGAATGGAGGAATTTGAGCCGAATCATACAGTGAGAAACAAAGTTTGGTCAGTCTCAATTTTTCCTGCTTCAAGCCTGCAAGCCGTGGAGAATCTTCCTCACGTTTTGCTGCTTCCTCTTCTGCCTAAGGACATGTACCAGCTAGTACACGCCATTATGAAGAAGAAAAACCGACCGAAAGTTGGCCAGATATCTATATTCCCTCTCGGAATGCTATTTTATCTCGATACTGATCATCATTGCCAGTTTCTCCAATTTCTAGAAGTTCTATGCTTCCATCGCGCTGTGGCAAAGCTGTTGTATCAACTCTCCATTGAAAAGAAGGTAAAAATAAACTTCTCCAGTTAACTATCACAGTTCAAGATAATAAAGTGGGGATCAAAAAAGAGTATTTCATCTCCAACAAGCGCCAGCTCGGCAGGCACAAGCAAGCTTGCAGAGAAATGCGCAAAGGTCTTGTCATTAATTATTAATAATGGATTTTTTTGATTTGTTGTTTTGTCAATACTTAAAGATGAATTTTCATTTAGTTGTTGGCTATTTGCTAATGCTAACTGTGATGATGCCTTTAGGGAAAACATGCTATAAACTGTGATCTGGAAAAAGCCGAGGATTGTATACCAGGGTTTGAGATGCATTCCTCACATGAACATCTAGGGACTGGCCTCCGGGCTTTGGTTCTTTGCTTACGTATCGAGTGCAGCTCGTATGTCTTGTGAAGGAATGAGAGAAGCATTGCAAGACTGTTCTGGTTGCTATTGAAAAAGATCCCACTTCTTCAGTTCAAATATAGCTTGCCAAAAGTAAATGCTCTTAACTTTTTATCCTTTTTAAAATTTGAAGTCCAAATGTCTCTTTTCCTTGTCTAAAGAAATTGGTAATAGAATAGAAGTTAAAAATGCCCTAACTATTTTGAAGAGCTCCTGAAGTTCATGTAAATATTTAATACTTTATGCTGCTATAGGTTGGCTGTTAGTTGCTGTATTTTGTTGCTTACGGTTAGATACTATAATTGAATGTTAATCTACAATGGACGACAGGATAATTGTATGTTTTCTGAATCGGAAATGAGGAAGCAGTCTCTTTTTTTTTCCTTTTTCTTTTTTTTAAAAAAAAAAAAAACTTCATAAATGTTTATACTAAACATTCAACGTGAATACCGTGCATCTTAAGAAATTCTCACTCTGGCTAAATATTGAAAAACAGAGTGTGTCTAGCTTTTTTGTCCCATTATTCCTATTTCTCAGCTGTATTGTTTTCCTATTTGTCATTCTAGCTTTTGAAACTATGAGGCTTACGGTTTTTAGTAGTATCTAAAGTTTTACTGCCATTAGAGTTCATGTAACCTGCAGCTATTTTTTGTCTTATTGGCTTATGTATTCAATAATTTGAGTTTATTTTCCTCTCAACAATTTGACTTGTGCCGCTCATTTTAACCGTATTACTTTGTCTTTTGCTTGTTTGCATAATTCTTATGAACAAGTAATGAAGCTAGTGCTGGATTAGGACATATATCAGGTATTCTCAGAACAGCTGAGTTTGTGACCTATTTGGTGGCCTTT
Source organism: Bassia scoparia (assembly GCA_008642245.1). Classification (NCBI taxonomy): domain Eukaryota; kingdom Viridiplantae; phylum Streptophyta; class Magnoliopsida; order Caryophyllales; family Amaranthaceae; genus Bassia; species Bassia scoparia. The sequence continues at coordinate 1,466 of SNQN01001590.1, read as the reverse complement.
TTTAAATTATTTATACTTCAGAGATTCCTCATTGAACTTTCAAGTCTTCTTGGCTCATAGTTAATAGTGAGTCTACTTGGAGTCTTGAGGTGACTTTAACTGCTTTGATTGTTTGACCATTTCTTGCCTCTTTTTTTATTTTTTTTTTTTATTTTACGAAGAAATCTCTCTTTCTTATGTTTTTCAGGTATGCAAGTCTTTTTAGATTTTTCCCATTATGTAGTTTTGTTGAGATCGTGTCTTTCGGCCTTTGTGTGTGTTCTCTCGATCCTTGTCTTCCTATGTGGTTCTAGTTGCTACCTTGCTCTGGTAATGTTATAGCGATTGCAACGACTATATTTCAAGAAGTTGGCTGAGTCAACTGATGTCCTGGTGAGCGGAAAAATTATAGTATGGGATGCTTGCCGAAAGTCTGTGCAAGAAGGCTCGTGTACCTCAGATCTTTTGTCAGGTGTGCTTAAATGCTGCCCACTTTTTTATAAAAAAGGTGTAGTACTGATAAACTGCTAAATACATCCATATGGATTGCATTGGTCTATAACGATTAAAGACTTTACTACATGTATGAGCGGAGTATTCGCAATTCCCCTGCCTTGCATATCCTCCCCCTCCTCCTCCTCCTCTCGTGCTCTCTCTCTCTCTAAAGGCTCTTCTTCATATAGAGCGCTTCTTACTTTTGCCAATAGAGTATGGTTGAAAATGCCCTTATTAGATTTTGATAATGTTCTCCGTGTCTTCTTTTCATTATGTAGTTTGCTTCCTTCACCTTCCCCATTCAATCAGCAATTAATATCCCTCTTTTCAGTGCCCGTTTCTAAAAAGAACTGTGATGCTGACGCATGTAGTTCATGATATGCTTATGAGTGGATGAAGATAGATAATTTCTTGTCAGGCCTTAACTCACATTGCTTTGGTACTTTACAACAAAATTGGGCAAGTGCGATTTCTGTTGTTTTTGTTGAGAAAGTGAACAATCCCAAGGTCCTAATATAATACCGTCGCTTCAATTTCTACCACCTAGGCCCCATTCGCCTATTGATTCCTACCCGTTCAATTAGAGTGCCAGATGTATGATTCACGCTATCTTGACCTATCAAACTGGTATTCCAAATGTCATTTATCCTCGCATCATCAGATTATTCATTCTCCCACTCATCTTATCATGCCTCCCTATCATATATCATCCTTTCAATCGTTTCACTCCTCGCCTTACAGATTCCCATCCTCCTGGACCTCTAGGAATGGCCTATCTGACCAAATCTCTTCAAGTCACACCCGAATTTCTCCGCAAACCTAGCGCGGTGAGAAACAAATTTACGTGTGAATCTCTCTTGAGGAAGTATATTCGGAAATTTTGATCTTACGGAAGTTTTTTGCATAGGTAGCTACAAAACCAATGATGGGGTAGTGTGTCAATACGGTGAACACTCAAGCTTATTTAAAATTTATCTATCAAAATCACTAAC
>SNQN01001589.1:47478-78542 GCA_008642245.1 Bassia scoparia | reverse complement strand
GAGACGATGATCATTTATTCAAGGGTGGTGTTTCTGTGAAAACAGGAAAGAGAACAAAGTACAGCCTGACAGAAGAGAGATTGTTATCAACCCCTATACAATTGCAAAATGGGTTGGGAACAAAAGTAGAATAAGGACCAAACAGGCAACCACCAAAAGAGTGACCAAGAGTAGGAGCAGTCCAAAGAAACATAAGGACAATAAAGTAAAAAACCAAGACCAACATGTCTGAATACATACAACCTAGAAGACTGAGAGAGAACAAAGTGAAAAGTCCATGGTGAAGCAGGAGAAAGAAGCCAGAACTAAGTTGTAGATGGCTGACCACAACACTCTGGTTCATAGAGAACAAGGAAGCTGGGAGGTAGAGAGTAATGCAGCTTGAAGGACTCCTGCATTTTGGTGCCATAAATAGCCAAATGATAAGCCACCTTGTTGCCATCACGCTTAGTGTGCATGAGATTAACCGTCCATTCCTTATCAAGGAGAAGCAAGATATCATGAATGACAGGCCCCAAAGAACCGTGTCTATCCTCACGAGCACTATCAGTCCTCGAAATGGCACCAATTCATCTAACAAACCTAGTATCTATCTAAAGTTTAACATCAATTCCAATCAAATGACTCGTTAACGCACTATAGAGGTGAGCATCATTAGTCCAACTCGTCAATTCAGAGTCTGGYCCGACTGCAAAATTGTAAAGGTTCAAACTTTACAAAACTAAATAAGTACTTCTACATTTTCAGTTTAAAGACAGTTTCAAGAAGGCTCGCACTAACCAGCAAAAAAGTCTATTGTGAGTTTCGACATGACTTTTTACATAGAACTTAGACCTAGCCCGCCCTTTTATTCACCTCTAATGCAGGCTTTTAAGTGGTGAATTTAACTTTTTTTTTTGCAGCGTATTCTTCGTTGGTTTCAAATTAGATGTATATATCAAAATTCTAAAAGGAAATATCTCAAAGTGGATGTATCATTTTTCTTTACCTATTTTTAATTTATCAGTAAACTGTAAAAAAATATTTAGAAATCTACGTTTAGAGAAGGTAAATATAATCTATAAGACTATAACTAATAACGAAAATAGATCACATACCACATGTCAAATCTTCATAGAAAATTTTTYCTCCAAAACTATTGATAACTATACTCTCCTAATTCTATTCCTCCYAAATTTCAAGATTGATTAATAAATTTTTTCTTACAAATTTAATTAGAATATTACTACATTTTTTTAACATAAAAGAGATGAATGACATTTTCTTATAARAACAAACTAAATAAATCGTGCATCGYACGGGACCAACTAACSTAATTCGAAACAAAGAAAGAATAACCATTAATGTAAGGTTATTGTGGTTGGTGTAGGGGCACACCATATGTTTTTCATCTTTTGCCAAAATGAAATACTAGTGAATGACAACTATCCAAAGTTGGTTTCGTCATAAAAGTTGCTCCGATTCATTCCTTGTTTTCAAAAGAAAAATGTGCTCATCATATATATTATCTGTAATGAAAAGGAACATACCACTCATAACATGATAAAATTGACATAGTTTAATGGAGACAAGCTTGTTAAATGAGCATCAATAATTCATGTAAATGTGCAACGAATGCAAATTGCTTTGTCGGTGTTCACCCTAAAGTGTACAAGAGTACATCTGTATAATAAGACAAACGTTGTGTATGTTATACTGGATTATTAGTTATCTAATTCTGTCACATTTCCTTTTTATTCTTATTGCTCTCACCCTTTGCCTTAGCATTATTACACTATATGACATTCCTCTCTTTTTCACGTGAATAGTAACAATGGTCATTACTGTTCATATGAAAGGGAGAGAAGTGCTAAAATCATTTTTCGTATAAAAAAGATGTATGAATTGGTACATGATTATTCATTATTGTAATTAGAGTATGCTCTCTTCGCGATCGTGCAGTGACACGTTATGATCGCAATTGGACTTTAATTTATACTTTCTTCGTTTTTTATTTTACATGCACCATTGAATATAGTCTCAAGTTTTAAGGAGTAAGGAGAAAGGAGAGATAAAAATAATATTTTATTTTATTTGAAAAAATTAGGAAATGGACAGAGAGAATATATTATCCAAAAAGAAAATAATACAAGTAATTTGTAACTTACAAAATGCAAATATAAAAAAAAATAAAAATAAAATAGAGGTGGTATTAACTACTCCGTATATCATATTAAGTAATAATTAATTTGACCTTGTCCTTTTATTTATTCTATTAATAGTAAAGTCATATGTTATAATATACAATAGTAGTTTTTATGTATGTGCACGTGATGCGTGCTTGATTTTATTGAAAATGTGTATAGTATGTGTTACTATAAAATGTTTATTAGGCATAATTAAAAAAATTAACTAGCAATAATGAAATGAATTTTCAAGAACTATATGACTTGGATATCATTTACTATGTTTTAATTCATTTAGATTAATTTTTATTGATTTGAATTTTATACCAATTACATCATCGTATAATAAATAATAAGTATATGTTTTCCATTTTATTAACAAAGGATAATTTTAGACAAATTATATACGGAGAATAGCTTTAAATTTCCTTAAGGTAAAATAAACAGATTTACATAGATAATATACCACTATCACCGCCCCACTGCCCACCACACATCCCTTTGTGCAATAGAAGCGATATAGGCAAAATGTTTTGATTTTATTTATTTTGTGCACTTTTCTACTACTCATAATTTATCCCATTCAAGTTATCAATAGATAAATTAAAAGTAAGTTGCTCGTGATAAATTTATGAGATAAATGTATATACTGCTGTGCATGATCCGGTATATTATTTAACAAACTAGTTTATTTCTTTGACTACTACCGAATAAATTAATTAAATTTATCTATTTTACAATATATATTCTCATTTATAATCCCAAATAAGAATGAGTTACCATTTACATTGCTAATAAGTAATCTAAAACTCAATCCAAATTACTCTCATTTTGATTAATTTCTCAAGTGATCACTCGTGCAATTCAAAATCAAAATTCATGAGATTACAAGCAAATTACGTAGACGAAACATTGACTATTCTACACATTTGTCAACTAATAATACAATTCTATTTGTTTAGTTTGACAGTTAGTGATCATATATATGGATTGCATCATCTAATTTTGCCATAATTAGTAGAACAGTTATACTGATTTAAGTCAACTAATAATAAATCTTTTTTGTCGAGCCCTAAGAAGTAAGGAAGTTACTTGTTCGATTTTTTCTATATGTCCACTTTCTTCCCACATATGTTAAAGGTGCAAAGTTTTTCTGTAGTGGGTTCTTTTATTTATCCGAATAATAAAAATTAAAAGTACAATATATAATTTCGTAATGTTATCCAACATACTAGTAAATATCAAAGTCATAGCATGTGTTATGGTTAAGCGATATGCTAATTATATATCGCCAATAATAAATACTTGTGTTTTGGTAAGCCTTTTGTTGAGATGTGAAAAAAGGTCTATGTTGCGATTGATTTTATAATTCCGTGTTTTTTTAGTGCATTGCTTATATTTTTCGATATTCTTTACTTTATATTGTTTGAAATTAGGGTGTCCAATGTGCGAACCAGCTTGTTAGTGATCTAACACATTGCAAGACCCCAAATGAACATGTCTCTCAAATATAATTGTGTCAATGCTAGCTATATAGTACGGAGTAATATCGAGCTAGTTGCTAGCCACCCACTCATATACATGTGTCAATGTTAGTCCATGGCAGCGCACAAAAAAGAAATGTTATGTACAAAACATAATAATATACTATTAGGTCATGTATAGGACACGCACCTACTAGGATGCATGTAAAGTTTTGTGTGAGAAACAATCTTGCCACTGAAGTTGTTATCTTTTTATGAAAAGTAGGAAAAACAAAACTAAGAGAGTTAGGGAGGCCTGAGCTCTCCTTTAAATACAAGTCAAACCACTTGTGGTGGATCTCCACACAAGTTACAATGAGTTGAATTATACCAAGCAATTTCTATCTACAGAAATTTGCATTCATACTAAGTATTGCTTCCTATTCGTGTGTCAAATTTTCCCCATGAGTTGTCTCATAACTTCTCAAGAAAGCCAAGTAAGAGAGGAAGTCCCTTTTGCATAACATGCATGGTAAATAAGACACTGGACAAGTCTCTAAAAAAAAAGAGATCACGAAGAATATAGCCACAACCATGTTACAATAGCCTCAAGCCTCCAAATCGCCCACATTTTAAGCATCTAATTGGACTCCACCATTCGCAGCACATGAATCCACCTGCCAAGACATATTTTTATCTCTCAACACCCCAACTAGCCCAGCAGGTCTATCCTTGAAATAAAGAGAATCAGTATATGCAATACTAGATCAGAACACCAGCAGAAGAGGTTTTGAAAATAAGCAAAGGCAGGCTTTGGACTCTGGACAGACATCATTAACATAAAACTAGCTTAACCTTGGCTTCTTTGTTGTCGTGTTACAGGAACTTAACACATTCTGAAAACCGGTTTATTTTCCTTATTCAGATCTGCCAGAACAGAAAACAAAAACAACAATTTCATGGAAGGCTTATGTGGAAGGTGTTAGATGTGATAGATTTTTAGATAACCAATCACTTAATGGATAAGAATGCGAAAGGATATCTACATCATTGGCTCCATATCTCTTGAGCAACTAGACACAAACAAAGCAGATGATTTACATCCTCTACTACAACATGACTGTGAGAGCATGAGACTGACAAAATAATGCATCTGTTAGCCAGAAGTTGTCTTGTGGGTTGTTTATCCCTGAACACTTGCCACAAAAAGAAAAGAGAGGAAGCTTCAGTTTCCAAAGCCAACTAAACTCCCATGAGCCATTTGACACTTGAAAACACTTAATTGCTCTCTTAAAATTATATTTATTCCTCCAAGTCGTAGTAGAGAAGACAAAATCAACAGTATTAGACTATAAGAAGTGAGAAATCTCAAGCCACACTTGCCTTGGAATAATAAAGGAAAGGTTTCCAACCAGAACARAGTAGTGTCCCCTTTACCAATACCCTATCTCAGAGTTTCCGTGAAAGCACCCCAAACCTTTCACATAGCTTGCCAAATATGTGAGCTCCTTTTCAAACACTCTTAGACTTCCTCTGCTACAATTAGTGATGGCAACAGATCGGATCTGGACCAGATCCTACTGGATACAGATCCAGATCCATTTTTGAGAGAAGGATCCAAATCCGATCTGTATCCGTCGGATATTTTTCTTAGGATCCATATCCATATCCGACGGATCTTTCGGATACGGATCTAAAACGGATCTTACGAATAATTGCAAAATTTCGCCTATTTGAAGTTGCCAAAACAACATTTAATAAATTCAAGCCTTCCATACATTTTTTTTTGGTCAATTCTTAGAAAATAAACAAAGTACACACTACAAATCCACAAAGTTCTACAATTACAAGTAAAAATATAACAAAGTACACACTACAAGTCCACAAAGGAAACAAAAATATATGTATTATTAAAAAAACGGATAAACGGATTCAGATACGGATCCTATTATTATACCTGGATCCGTTTTTCTGGACAGGATCCATATCCGACCCGAATCCGTAGGGTCCAAAAATTTAGGATCCATATTTGTAAAAACGGTTACGGATCCGGAGCGGGTCCAGGATCCATTGCCAAATCTAGCTACAATACTTAGCTTTTAAAACCTGGATTGCCAAATTGTCATCTTTTTCCAACTATCTCCACCATAGTTTCATGAAGGTCTTGTTTAAAGCCTTGCAACATCTCAGTCCCAAACCTCCCTCCCCTTTAGGTTTGACCATTGCTTGCAAGGATACAAGATGCAAACCTTTGGAATAATTAGAATCCTTTCCCTACAAAAATCTTGCCATAAGGGAATTCATTTGGTCAAAAAGCTTAGAATCAACATGCATTGCATATAGTAGCTTGGGATAGCGTATAGAGTGGCTTTAATGAAGACGAGTTTCCTGCCTTGGAGAGAGTGTTAGCTTTCTATGATGCCAGTTTCTTCTTCATCTTCAGTAGTATAAAGTCAATATCCTTCAATCTTAGCTTCTTTGACAGGATAGGGAGACCAAGGTATGAACTCAAATTCTCCACCTCCTTGATGCCTAGTGTGGAGAAGAATACTCCCTTATTCCCACATCAATGTTTTTGGAAAACAAAATGGAGCTCTTTCCAATATTCACATACTGACCAGGCCAGAGACTAAGTAAAACTACTCGATTTGGAATATTATAGAGAGTTGAAATAGTTTTTTTGTCAACCTTTCCAAATAGCAGGATGTCATCCGCAAATAATAAATGATAAATTGGAAGTCTTGAGTCTCCAAAGCAAACATGATCCCATAGATCATTCTCACAAGCTTAGTGGATCAAATTGAAGAGGATTTCCATACAACATATAATGAACAAATAGGGAGACAAGGGGTCTCCCTGCCTAAGACTCCTATAAGGAATTGAAGGAAAGAAGTAGTCTTCTCCCCATTGATAATCATGGAAGTGGAGACGATGAAACATAACTCATCATCAATTGGACTGTAGCTTCATCTAGCCCACARTGGAAGAGACAACCCCCGAGAAAACCCTTTCAATTCTGTCATAGGCCTTCTCCAAATCCAGTTTTAAAGCAAACCACCCATGCTTTCCTTTCCTTTTCCCAAAGGAATGAATTATTTATGTGACAATCAAGACATTTGTGTCAGTTTCTCTCCCAAGGAGGAAACTGTTCTGATTGGGATCCGGGAAATCTTTGTGGGCAGGGAAACTCTGAGCCTGTCACCTAGGATCTTAGCCACCACTTTGTAAGAGATGTTGTAGAGGCTTATTGGTCTAAAGCCTTTAACTGAATTTGGAAGATCAATTTTTGGGATCAGGGTCACTAGGGTTTCATTCATTTTTGAGGGAACAACTTTGTCATTGAACACTTGATGAATCAAGGAGCAGAATTCTTATTTGACAACATTCCAATACTTTTTCTAGAAAAAGGAATGGAAGCCATCCGGACCGAGGCTTTAAAGGAGCCCAATTTAAAGATTCTTTTAGTGATATTTGAGAGTGAATTGAAAGAATGGGAGTGAGATTGAGGCATCCAGATGGGTGAGAGAAGGGACACAACAAGAAAAAATAGCTCGACCAACAGTCAAAAGCATTGATCTACCGATTGTTATTCTGAGGTCGGTAAAAGTGATTGGACGAAGAAATTTCTTGTTGTGGGAGGCACATCTGTATCCCAAGTAGTAGCCACAATGAGAAGTAGTGAAGAGGGAGAGGAAGTGTGATCTTGATATGTCTTGAGGTCAGCTGTGGTTGTGAACTTTCCCTAACTTCAAGCTTCAAATGCAGGATTTTGTTCTGTGTCTTCTGAAATTACTGTCTTGGAAGAAATCGGTGTTTCTTCCCCCTTCATAAGTCAATAACCGTGGAATTTCAACATCCAAAGCATCTTTCTCACTAAAGCATCTCTTCTTCACTAAGATAGTAGTTTAATTGCCATCAAGGACTCTCTAATTTTTAATAGGGATGGGTTGAAGGAAGCTATTCCTGCCAAGATTGTTTGAATGCCTGCAAGTCTAGTAAGTACCATAGCCTTATGTTTCCACAGATTGCCAAAAACATATTTGTTCCACTGATGTACGAATTTTATATTCGATTTTTAGATTTTTTTTATTATTTATTTTCGTAGTATTGAGTTAGTTTTGTCTTTGTTTTGCGTCTTTTTCCTCATTTCTTTCTCTAACCCTCTAATGGCCGCTTTTAGCATTTTTGCCACATTTTCTCTTCTGTTTTGATCGGTTTTGCTGGCACTCATTTGGTTAGCATTGTTAGGAGTTGTTTTGACACACTTTGGACAGTTCGAGGCTCGAGATTATGGTTCATGTCATCTTTGGTGAAGTTTTGGAGCGTTTTGGGCACTCTCGGATGTGTTAGGCAACTTCAATTGAGCATAACTTTTAGTACACTTATCATTTTGATGTGATTCCACTTGGAGGTGAAAGTACGTCTCGATAGCTTCGAAACGAATGGTCACATGCCCGATTCCGACGTAAACGAAGAAGTTATGGTCGTTTCTTTTCCTGATCGTAGTTTAATAGCGTCCAGTAGCGCCCAGTAGCGGGCGCTACTTTGTTCCGGATTGCTTTCTCGATTTTTCTATTTTTGCTTTTGTTTTTACCTTTTCTTTTCTTAGTTTTGGCTGGTTTATTTCCACTTGTTGGGACTTTTGAGCCACTCATCTTTCATTCTTGTAAATACACTTTTGATTTTATTTTCTCTCTCTTAGTTTTTGTATTTTTGCTTTCACATTAGCTTAGCACTATTCATCATCTTCAACCTTGGTTCCTTTGCATTTTGGAAGCTTTGTACTTGGAATTCTTGCACCAAATTTTATATTCAAGCTCTAGTAACTATTCTCTATCTCTTGCACTTCTTTAATTTCATTTTGGTTAAGTATTTCATGAATTGCATTTTTTGGGTTTTTATGAGATTTTCTTAGTTTTACCTATAACTTTAGATCTTGTTGTTTAGCTTGTTAAATATGGATGTTATTATGTTTTTAAGCTTGTGTGAGTAGTTTACTTGCTAGGGTTGGGTGAAACCCTCATTTCACCATGTGACACCATGTTTGCTTGAGGTTTTCGTTGGTTTTGACCATGACTTGTGTAGTTTAGGAGGTGCAATTGCTAATTGTCATGATTGATCACTATGGTAGTTTTTCTAGGGACCTTAGACGAAGGAACGAAAGTTGAACTCTTCGGTGTACTCCTCCTAACTATTTAGATGAAGGAACCATGAGAATAGGGGCCGAATTCTAGGGATGTTACTAGTTTACGCGACTTTTGTGCTTAAACCAAGCTTGTGAGCAAGCCATGAGAATAGGTCTTGGATTGCAAGTGAGGTTCTCCTAGCTAGCTTGAGAGGGTGGTTAGAACCTTTGAAAGTCTCCCCTTGTCGGTTGAACCGTGCTAGAATGCTTCGTTGCTTGCGTTTGGTTGTTACATGTGTGTTTTGTGTGGCGAAACCCCAATCCTATTGCCTTAATTGTTTGTTATTCTCTCATGTTAATAGTGTTTGTGACCACACTCTTAACTTTGTTCATGGCTTAGCTTGTCGCTTCGATAATTAGTCGGTGCTTAACACGTTTTTTCCCGTGGATTCGACCCTTGCTTGCCCTTGCTAGTAGCTTAGTGAGACCGAGTTAGGTTTTATCTTTGGTAGCCACAACGACAGGCTATCATCCACTGAGAGCATGAAGTTGCAAAGCACTTCAGCTTGTCTTGGAAAGGAATTTGTTATCTAATGATAGACTCTCAATAGCAGCTCGTCAATGAACTTAAAACCTTAGTTTCATTGATAACCTAGTGAATTAATTAAAATCGAGAAATGGTCCATATATATTGATCTACTCAATCAAATAATTAACTAATGTTTTGATGAATCGTTAATAACTTACTTTTGTTCTTACATAAGTTAAGTCGTAAGTGTTTGCACATAAAACCTACTAACAAATCGTACTCAAGACTTTCCACTTTTGAAATAACATGATMTTTAATTTTTCACTCTATAGCTAAAGATTAATTAAGTTGAACAAGAGAGGTTGTGAAAGTCAATCTAAACCTACACTATTATTATATCTTTAATTTATTCTTCCTTTTTTGTAAAACTATAATTCTTCAAGAAACGGAGGCAGTAAGTCATCGAACGAAAGATAATTTTACTATGATTCATTGAGAATGGACTATCACAACTAATAATAGRGGATTAATCACGTTTTTATGCAATTTTTGAGGATGASTTTCCTCTTCCYTTATTTTAATTACTTAATTTATTTTATTAATTTTAGTAAATAATTTTATAAATTAACAAAATATATTTCAAAAATTCCTAATTTTTGAAATTATAAAAAATTTAGATAATTGAATTATTACAAATATTAAAATCAATAAAAATAAAATATTTCTTTAATTAATTAACTAGCTTAGCTAATACCCGAGCAAATGCTCGGATATTCAATTTAAGTGATTGTAATTAAGAAATACAATATGAGATAAGCCCTATTATTCTTGAGCTTAATTTTATGGTACATCAGTTTAGTCATTTTCTTTAATTCAGCTCCMTTCATCCCACTTCAGTTCCGTTCAACTCACTTCTATTCAGCCACTTTAACTCAGTTCAACTTACTCTAGCTCAATTCAGTTCAATTCAACTGAGTTCAACCCACTTCAATTTAACTAACTTCAGTTGACTTCATCTAACTTCAATTCACTCCAATTTAGTTTAGTTTACTTCAGCTTAAAAGAACGGGGTATTACCACCTTAGTAACAAAACTATTAATTAAAATTTGAAAAATGATAAACAAATCAAATTAATTTAATTTTTTTAGTTTTAAAAATATGGAGTTAAAAAATTATTTGCACAATATGATTAAAAAAATATCAACAATGAAACGATATTGCTAACGAACACTCCGGGGCGTTAGATAAACTATAAGTATATTTCCTAAAATGGCATTAAACTTGGAATACATGTCAAATTCACACATGAATCGATGTAATTAATGTTTATATTCATTTAATATTTCCACTTTTGATTATCTTATCTAACGTTGCAGGGGCGCTTTTTAGCTTTTGCCATAACAAAAACATCACACATGGAAGCCACTTTTACCACAAGTTGGATGACACCCTCCTATAAATAGACACAAGTGACTCACACACATTTGTCACTCATAAACTCTCCTCTTTAGTAAGGTTCTTTCTCTCTTTATTTCTACCCCTTGAGAGTTGAGATATTTTAAACCAACACATCTGCCACTCATAAAGATGGCTGTTTCCAAAGCTGTAATTGCTACTGTGCTTCTCTCTCTCTTCGTTCTTCAGCTTGTTCATGCATTTCAACCACTGACTACTACCTCCAGTAATCAAGTGGTATGTCTAACAATAAGCTCTCAATTTCATGTGCAATTTGTTGCTTTCTTACTGCTAAAATCTGAGCAGAATTCCATTAAAATCACTATTATTTTCCTTTGCTATTGCCTTGTATATGCTTTAAATTTCTGTTGTTTTWCAACATGCACATAGTTTTTTGACACAAAAATTCATGTGATTGTTTCAGAGTAGCGAGCCTGGAAATGTCTCAGAGAGTAAAGTGGGTGAGTTTATTATCTCTCTCATCTAATAATAATGAAGCTTGTTTAAAGACATGCAAATTTCAGGAAATGTTGAAGATATTTGATGATGTTTGTCATTAGTAGTCCACTAGATTCTTTCTTCCTCCTATAATTCTATAGTTAAATTCATTTTTTTTAAGGTATTCAGACGTGTTTGGATCCTCTAAAGTTAATAAAATATTATATAAAGTAAGATCGATCTATTTACCTACATTTTCCCCTTGCATCAATGAACCATTGTTTCTAAAAATGAATGATTGAAATATAACTCTACCTTCTATATTAGAACTCTAGCGGATTCCTACCCGTTTAAGACTTTATTTGTAATGTCGACCCATTCTCGCGTCTCATTCGCGCAAATAATTAAGTCWCGGTAATTTGGACCATTTATTTTGATGCAAAAGAAAAATTTTACTTTGAACCTAACATAATGTCATGAGTAGTAACATATAATATCATTTTTGCTTGTATTAATTTTTTTTAATAATCGATTTGTTAAAAAAAAAAACTGTACATAAGGACTTATTGTGGGTTTAAGGGTATGGTGAAAAAAATTGTAGGTAAAGAGCTAGTAAGGGTTTAATGGTAGTGATGTGGAACGTGGAATTAAAAGGATTTGAATACGGATATTAATTTTAAGTCTTTAACCAACTAAATTAATTAATTGATATATGTACTTATGATACCGACATTTTTTAAATAAGTATCTATATTCTATAACAAGTGGAAGAAAGTAGGGGACCAATACAGAAAGTAAGAATAATTAGGAAATTTTTGGTGGGATAAATACAATATTATCCCACAAAAAATACTCCTCTAGGGAAATTAATTAACTTCTTCAACATTTATTGTAATTAGTTTATTGAAGAGAGTCAGGGATAACTTAATTAGTTAGTTAGAGTGTGCTCTCATTCCGATTTGACGGATCGATTCTTATTCCCATTTGTGRCTCTCTAAACACCATTTAAATGTGTTGCAYATAAAGATCAAACACATTTTACAATTTTGGGATTTGTGCCACAATCATGCRTGCATCGGTGTTATCAATAATTGTTGCTCRATGCTAAAAAAAAACWTTTTAAGGGATAACGATATACTTGCAACAATTGAGTTTGTTAATAAGTAAATTTGGATTAGGAGTTACATTAACAAATACATAAGAGTGTATTGTAAAAGGTATAAGTAGACTCCACATGGAATAAAATGAAATAAAATCAAAGTGACATGATTTTCAYGGAAYATCTGTATGAAGAAAGCAGGAAGCAGCTAGATCTTCGTGGAWTAAAGTGTAAACTTCGGGAAAGGAATAAAAATTAGGGAATCAATCTTCTCACAAGAATTACAGTACTAATATTAGAAGYGGGGAGTACATATTTAAAGGTAGATTCAAGTCCCCTGTWATTTCTTTGTTTAAAAAAACATGAAAGTGTAAAGCATCTCCTAAGAGTAACACCAAAATGATCAACTTGCCTTTATTTATACATACTAGTATAAAATATAACCTGCAAATCTGTAATTATAGTAACTAGTTGATTATCATACTTGAATAAATTTAGGTTTAAGGGTATAATAAATTGATTATAATAAGATTTGGGATGGTGTTAAGAACTTACAGACTGTATCGAACRAGTTAGCCAGACCTAACATCAATAAAGGAATTTCCTTTTTACGAAACGTTTTTATCATGAAGACATTTAAATTCCCTATCAAACTGTATACTTCCTCTGTAACAAAAAACGTGCTACACTTTGAAATGTAATACATGTGAGACATATTTTATTAAAGTGTAACATGTACGGAGTACTTCATTACACTGACAACAAAACGAAATATGTAGAAAAAGTTGCATCTATTTGTTGTTTTTCTATTGTTAGCCAACTAACGGATAGCTTGGATGGGTCCTTGCAGATTGCGACGCAGCATGTGGAGTGAGGTGCAGCGCCACAAAGAGGCCAAATCTGTGCAAGAGGTCGTGCGGAAGTTGCTGCAGTAAGTGCAACTGCGTGCCACCGGGCACTTCGGGCAACTACGAAGCCTGTCCTTGTTATGCTAGCTTGACCACCCACGGCAACAAGCACAAATGCCCTTAAACACGACACTTGTTTGCTCCGATCCACTCCTATCGATTCGATTAGTAATAAACGTTTCAATGCACGTACGGTCCAATTATTCATATAGCTGATGGTATATTGAGTCATAATGAGTGATTGAGAATGATTTATGATGAAGATGTACTATTATTGTCGATTAATTTCCATTGTAATACTATTGTGTATGGTAGTGTAGTGATGTTTATTTTTCGTACAATTCTGTATTCTGTTGTGTAATATGGAATGTACTATTAATAAATTTTTTGATGATGGATATGTGGTTATGGTGAATTTGTGATCTTAATGTACGACTGTTTTAGTTTTGTGGAAGCGTCCCCTGTAACAACTAACAAGTATATACTCCGCAACGGATTTGTCGTTGCATATATATGGAAGGTTGTATTTCAAAATCATAACTATAGAATGAGATAAAATTATTGTTGTTAATGTCTAAAAAAACGTCTACAATCTATAGAGAAATTGCTATTCTAGTTTCCAAAAGGACTCCTATGGTTCGANGTGCTAGATCCTAATATAGCCAGGAGTATATTGTATTTTGATTCAGCAAAGGAAGTTTGGGATAATCTTGTGGAAAGGTTTGGGCTAACTTCTGGAACCCAGATCTTTGCAATTCATCAGAAGATAGCTAATCAAGGGGGTGATACTGTATCAGTATTTTTCACCAAACTCAAAATGTTGTGGGATGAACTGGATTCCTCAAATCCTTTACCAGTTTGTACCTGCAACAATTGCGCTTGCAATATTCTTGTGAAAATGCTGAAGATACAGGAGGATGCTAGGCTCACTCAGTTTCTCATGAAGCTAAATCCTACCTTCAACAATGTCAGGGGCACCAATCTTCTTCAACAACCCTTGCCACAACTTACACATGCTTATAGGCTCCTGGCACAAGAAGAAAGTCACAAAGAAGTTTACAACTCTACTCATTCAACTGATGATAGCATGGCATTTCTTGTGAAGAGATTTGGAGACTCTGGTTTCAAGAAGTACCAAGGCTTAGGTCAAAAGAAATTGGTCTGTGATTACTGCAAGGGCACTGGGCATACTAGAGACAAATGTTGGAAATTACATGGGATTCCTAAGGAGATTAAGGAGAAGTGGAAGAATCAGAAAGTTGCAGCAGCCACTCTCAATGATGATGCTGATTCAGGAGATACACCAGAGGTTTACTTCAACCCTAGTATCACAGCAGAGTAGTATAATCAACTTCTAGGTCTTCTAAACCAAGATCCACCACCATCAGATGAAATTGAGGAGGAGACAGCTTTGGTTGCAGGTAGTTGCTCAATAAACTCCATTTTAAATACTTGGATTCTAGATTTTGGAGCTACTAAGCATATGTGTTTTGATCTCAATAAATTCCATGATTATATAAATATTGAACATGAATCCTATTATATAACCATACCAAATGGCAGTAAGGTGCAAGTTAAGCATAAAAGAACTGTTTATTTTACTCATAATTTAGTATTACATAATGTTCTGCATATCCCACAGTTCAAATTTAATTTGATCTCTATTAACAAATTGAGCAAAGATATGCATGCCACTGTTTGTTTCACTAATACCCATTGCTATATCCAGGACCATTCATTAAACAAGCACCTGCAGCTTGGTAATCTGCACAAGGGTTTATATCATCTTAATGACAGCTATCAACATGTTCAAAAGCATGCTACCTATCCTATTACTACTGCCCTAGTTACCAATAAAGTTTCTAGTAAGGATCAAGCTAAGCTTTGGCACCTTAGGCTTGGTCACCTTCCTTTTCCTAAGTTGAATAAGGTCAAATCAGGCTTAGATGTGACACATTGTACTGAGAATGATTTTTGTCAAGTTTGTCATAGTGCTAAGCAAACTAGACTCCCTTTTTCTTCCAGTACTACTCAATCTGCTAGTCCTTTTGATTTGAGGATTTGAGCACGGTGAGGAAAGGAGAACTGGAGATATGAACCTCCCTAAGAAGTAGGAGATTACAGATGGCACGGCTAAGAAAGATGAAACAGACAAAAACAAGAGAAGAAGAGACTCTGTCCAGAAGGAACTGGTCAAGGAGAATAGGATGGAGGAACTGGAGAGCACTGCATAGTTGTAAGAAGAGTCATAGCTGCCATTTAGACCTAGTAAACAAGAAAAGAGAAGGTGTCTGGAGTTGATGATGTGGGAGATGGTTGAAGGAGCAGGAGATGAAGGAGAGGACCCCAAATTAACTTGAATGCTCCTCTCTTTCTTTTTGGTGTTTTTCGGCTGGGGTCTTCATTCCTCCTCTTTGCAAAGAGATCATGAAAAATCAAAGCTGATTTGTTAGCATTGCAGGGAGCAGCATTCTTACATTTCCTGAATATTAGACAACCCACGAGCCATAATGATAAGAGAACTAGAGGCTACAAAGAGCTTACTCAATTGAAGCAACTGCGATAGAAGATGGCCACTAACGACTATGGAACTCGATCAAAGGATACAAAGCGGCGCTATAGGGAAAGATTGATGGATCTGGCTGTGAGAGGTCGCATGTCCAATGAAGACTGAAGAAGAACACAGAGAAATCCCATGAGATGCATCCGATCCTCTCTCATTCTAACCTGTTCATTCGCCTTTAAACACTTACAAACTTCTCAATTTCATCTTGGTCTTTAAGTGAACAATCTTATTTGCTTGTGTTCACTTTGTATGAACTTGATAATTGTTTTCATTTCGGTTGAACTAGGACTTCTTAATGTTTTTTAATATGTTTGTGTGGATGTTAAGTTGTGTTGCAGAGCTTTCACATATTTGCTGATGTAGGAATTGCATTACAAAGGTTCAAACCTAAGCCTCCATAGTACCTAGGATATGTCTTGAGGTGGTGTGTATGTGAAATTGCTTATGCTTGTTTCATTTTTGATGAAGACAAAAGGGGGAAGAGCAAGAAGAACTCACATCTTGAAGATGATTCTGCATTGATCTTGCATGGTCACTTTGAAGAACTAAAGGTAGTATGTCGTATTTTTTTCTTTTCATCATTTAGCAATTGCATCATAGTATATATTTTAGTTTCATGTCATCTAGATATATATGTACGTTCTTTTCTAACTCTATATTTGAGAGTTTCTAAGTTTGTCCATTCTCAAAAAGGGGAAATTGTTCTAGACCCTAATGAGTTTTGATGGTCGACTCAAACTTAGACAATACTTTATTTTGTTGCAATCTGTGTCAAGTGTGATGATAATCAGGATTTTAATGTGAAATAACACAGTTGATTAAAAGACAATATCAAACGCATTACTATCCAGACCATATAGAAGCACATAGAGAGAAAACTAAGGATAACAACTGCAAATCTTCGATTTCAGTAGAGTTTGACTGGATGAACTTGAAGTTTCAGACTCAAGTGGAGGACTTGAGAGAAACATGATCCGTATACAGAGGAACCTGTTGGCTTGGAGTAAACATACAATTTTGTCATGTATAAGGTAAATATGTAAAGAATCCTGATTTAAAGTAATTATTTGGAAAGTGGATAAAATGTCAGTTGAAAAATAATACTATCAAATAAGATTCTTCTTTCCAAAATTGCTTAGTCAGTTTAGTTGAAAAATTAAATAAAATCTTTATATTTTAATTAATTAGTTAATCCTAAAAATAAGACATCAAGTATTAGGAATAAAAAAAAATCTTTTTCCAATAATTTTTAAAGAACTAAACATCATTTAATTTTAATAAAAACGTTTTGTTTAAGAGGAAAAATCTGACATTAGATAGTAGTTGAAGAACATTAGGAGAATATACGCGGAAACTGATTTCTATATTTACTTGCAGTAATGTTTCCAAAACCACGTTAATTTACTCAATTGAGAAGCCATTCGTGTGCACGCCTCTACTACTGCGGAAGTCAAGCCATAATCCACTTTCCCCACTCGTAGAAGTGGACGAAAGGATTGATAATAAGGACTTGATAATGTCCAAGGAAAATTGCATTATAATATTCCGTTCTTCAGGGTTTCAAAATACACACTGAGCATTGAGAAACATCACTGATATAACTTGATAATCCCCTTAATACTACTATTGTTGAATCTTAGAGTTTCTATTTAATAGAGTTGTACTGGGAAAACTCAAATTTGAGTAACTTTAACTTCGAGTGTAAGCTTTAGAGAGAGTAAAGAAGCAGAGAGAAGAGAGCACTAACCATAGATGGATGTTTATGTGGTAGTCTCAATTCATAGAGGAACATGAGAGAGAAGGAGAGAAGAATCCATATGTATAATTGTGCTAAATATAAAAGATAAATCTAGTGGGATCACAGTTTCCTCTGTTAGTGACAGGGTTTCTGTTGTTTAAGAAAGTCAGTCGTGTTACTTTATTCTTTTGTCGAGTTCTTCCACGTTTAAATGGAAAATTTGGTCCCTATTCTTGAACTACCAATTTCACCCCCTCTTGTAAGTTCTCTAATGTGTATAACTTAAATCAACAAATTGGTATCAAAGAGCCTAGTTTCTCTCGAAGAAATATCAGGAAGCCTGACCGAGTTTCCTGAGAGCAATGAATAATCCATCGAGAAGCTTGAGCAGGGTTACGCCACTAAATACCTCCCATGTTCAATGGATAAGTTCTACTCCTACCAGGAAATAGAAATGGAAATTTATTATTAAAGCAAATATCAAGTGTGAGAGTATTAGAGTAGGGACTTCGAGATCAATCAAAACCAACTCAGATAATGAAGTAGTCTCCGAAACCCTATAATCTGAATACAGAATGGAGGATTTGATAAAATGAGATTAATGATCTTGGCGTATTGCTCCATTTGTGGACAATTGGAACACATGACACAAGTCGTGTGATGTGACAAGAAATGCAAAAGGAGATATGGATATCTGTCAATAGATAATCAATAAGAGAACTACATGAGTTAGAGATCTAAAATTGATTTATAATGTCCTAAATATGAGATAGTGAATGCAACATCCACGGAAGCAAATACCAGCGAGATGTAACACTTTACTAAACATCATTAATATGACCTTGTTTCTTTGAGGAGATTAATCCCTACTGATGAGACAGATCCAGTTTAAAAAGTTCTTAGAAAGTTTGCCACAGAGGGGGAAATAAAGGATGGAGAGCAAGGTAACTGCTTGAAGAGACCAAGGACTGTCACCAAATTCAATATTGGAAACAACCTGTGCGGGTTCACTTGCATGTGACTCATAGAGTGCACCTAGAAAAATAGCAACAGTGACCGGTTCTCTTAGGTCAAGGAAACTTGGTCTCTCAAAGTCTGGGAAGCCTGACGAGTCCAGAAGTTAGATGAGGATGGGCACTGATGATGAGGAAGTTAAGAGAATGTTTTCCCAGAACAAAAGATATCAACGCAAAACTAGAAAAGCCAGTAATCCAAGACACTCGACTTCAGGGTCACACAGTGTGGTTCCTGATCACTTCATCAGATGATTGTCTCAAGGAATCTGAGAAGTGGCAAACGTAACAAAAGGAATATTGAGAGGAAACTACAGCACTTTCACAAGTACAACATAAGGAGGCCATGAATGCTGCTTGGGAGATAACTGAAAGTGATGAGCGAAGTGAGCAACCTGAGAAGAAATGCCTAATCTTTGCTTATTGGCCTCATTCTGAAGAAACCGTCATTCAAAGAGGTAATTTTAAAATTCTAAACGCAGAGTAAACACCCATCTCCTAAAAGAAGCTTAATACGAGTTGTTTAATTGATTATAGAAAAATTGGGAAATAGTTAACAATAGATTAAGAGAATGGGAAAAAGCTCTACAAATATACCAATGGAACAGCAAGTAGACTTGGTTGAATACCAACGACTGACTGTCAATGAGGAATTCCTTATGAACTTTTTGAACAGCAACATCTTGTGCTTCTGAAGGAAGTTGTTTGAAAAATTGAAATAATGAAAACATTATGGCTAATGAGAATTGAATAGTATAAAAATGATTGACAATTGACTAAGAATGGACAGTTCTACCACCAAATTGGTACAAGATTAAAAAACTGAAAAAAGATCTTGAATTGTTAAAGTTTAAAAAGCCAAATGGAGAAAGCACTGAGTCCATGAAAAGAAGAAAAGGAAGTCAAGATATGTCTCCTAAGTGATATGGATGCTCAAGTAAAAAGAAAACATGAAGGTTTGGTTTGTTTATGCAAAACTAAAGGGAAACAAAAGAAATAGTTTGATCTATGCTTAGTACAAGATATGTTACTTCCTTGGTAACATGGTCATTATGAAATGTGTTGTAACAGAGGACTGCTCCACTAAGAAGTGAACATTAAGCAGGCGTGGTGGACGGTTCAGAGAAAAATGAGCGTAGTGTGCGGCTGGCAGATACACGCACTTACCTGGGTTCCTCACTACTAACTACTATGAGTTGCAATGACCTTGAATCTAGATTGTAGGCGAGTGCTGGAAGTGAACAACACATGTACCTTGCGTTCGACAGTTAGGTGTTACTAGATCATAGCAGGAGAAACTCAAGATTCTTCACTATAGACCTATCCAGGTGATATGAAGGTGGGACGTTCTTTTGCGTAAGAAAGACAACCTCCGAATGAAAGTGAAAATAAAATAGGGTAAGGGTGGTGCCAGCAATAAGTAGAATCGGTAAGGAATGCTATGTCGAGTCTGGCAGTTACAGCGAGATGGCATAGTACTCGTGATGATTTGGGTCAGTTCAAGGAGGTTGATGTAGAGTTTCACTCTACGATAGAGCATACTGACATCATGGAAAGTTGTTCTATTGAAGGCAGTGGAAGAGGCTCTTAGATGGGCTCACACACAACGAACTGCTTGAAGTAGGATCGATGAACTCTTCGTACTGGCAAAATGGTTGTGTTTGATCTAATATAGAGATAGCATCCGAATAGTGTAGGAAATACTTTGCCTAAAGTCAAAGTTCCCTTCCATGTTTGTGATGCATGTGTGAAAGAAGCATTCGATCCTTTAAACAGCAAGAAAGTTAGTCAGTTACTTCAAAACATTGAATCATCACATTGAATGAAGTGTGTGCAATGCTGCATTCAAAGCAGAAGTAGGGAAAATATGGTTATGGTTAAGATCGTGATGATTTTCAAGATTCAGGGTTGTTCAGCGAAGCAAAGATGAGACTTTTGATGATTTAAAACTTGAATAGAAAAAAATCAAGTGGTTCAAGTATTCACTACACACTCGTACTGGGATTTCAAAATAAAAAGTTTGATTTCTTTGAATGAACTTGTATTGATCAGAATTTTCTGCCCCAGAACTCCACAACAAAATGGAGTTGTTGAGAAAAGAACAGGACGACCTTTGAGACATGGCTAAACATGTAATTGCCAGTGTCTGCAAGGAACTTTCTTGCAGGAAGCTCTTAATAAGGCCTGATTATATTATAATAGAGTAATGGTAAAGCATACATCAAAATACCATATGAACTGTTTAAGATGATAAGAAAATATATTTCTCTTAAAGCTTTGGGTGCAAGTGCTTATTGTTCATAATAATTAAAAGAAAACTTAGTAAGTTGAGAAAGAAGTGATGAACGTAATTCCTTGTATGTTTCTGATAGCAAGGCACAAGTAATAAGAATACCATTGTATATGAGAAGTTTCCATGAGAGTGAGCTAACAATTCACTATATGCAGAACTTGATGAATAAGGTCTTAAATAGGAATCAGATCCAGATGAAAATGCGCAAAAGGACCGAAGTTACTTGATCCAATCAGGATGAGGTTCATCCCTGGTAATGACAGGAGTTCGCTGCAGACTGAAATGAGAGCACGTGGTGACCGTGAGGACCGTGCGGATGGAAGAAGGAATGAATAGAAGGAAATCAGCTGAGACTATCCTATTGGAGTTTCTGTGAGAGATTCAGGCCTAGTAGCCATGGGAAATCTCAATAAATCTCACCGCTCTGATCAAAATGAATATTGAGGGCGATAAAGGTCAACAAGGTCTCTGAGAACTTGTGTGCCTTGTAAGATTTCTGCTACTTTGAAACCAAAGAATAAATGAAGAAGCACTCCAAGATGCTGATTGGATCAATGCCATGCAAGATAGTTGAATTAATCGAAAGAAACAGAGTATGGCATCTTGAACCTAACCCTAAGTCTAACAAGGTCATTAGGTCTTAAATGGGTTTTAAATAAACTTGAATGAATTGGCAACTATGTAAGGAACAAGGCTAGACTGTAGTTAAGGTATAATTAGCAAGAATGGAATTGATAGAGAGAAACTTTGCCCTGTACAAGGTTTGAGGCTATTAGAATATTATTGCTTTGCTCATTCATGGGTTTAAATTGTATCAAATGATGTAAATGTGCTTCTTAAATGGAGTCTTAAGAGATGTTTATGTTGACAACCTCCAGGATTGAAACCCTAATTTCCAAACGCTTTGTAAGCTTGACAATCTTTTGATAACAAGCTCCAAAGCATGTATCGGAAGATTTCAAAGTTTCTTACAAATGAATTTAAAAGAGGTAAAGGTTTGATAAAACTTGTTTTTGAATTGAAGAATGTTATATTGTTAAATTTTATGTGATGAATATTATCTTGTGCTACTAAATGATTTGTAAGTATTTTTGCAGACTTGATAGTGAAAAAGATTTGTAAAGAGTATGATGGGTGAAGTTAAATTCTTTCTTGTTTGCAAATTAAACAAACAGAGAGGGGGAACTATTCACAACAAAAGAGTAATGGAAACTCCTTAAAAGTATACCTTGATCAGGCCTAATACTATAGACACTATTGGAGTTAGAACTAGTTGGATTAAGACCTCAAGGAACTCCGTTGATCAAACCAATATAGGTGAGATTGGCCTCTTTGCTTACTTAACTGCCAGTAGACCGGATATTTGCCTTTAGTGTTGGACTTTGTGCTAGATTTCAGTCTAATCTAAAGAATCTCATCTACTGAGTAAAAAGGATTTTTAGATTTTAAAGGACTATATTGTGTCCCTTCTAATCCTAGAAGTGATAATTCAACTTGAAAGGATTACAGATGCTGATTTATGCAGGTGTTTGGTGAAGTAGAAAGATATAGGAACAGTCCAGTTCCTGGTCTGTCTATTCTTGGGATCCAAAACAAAATACTTTGCCTTATTTACTGCGACAAATAGTTGCTGCTTGGCAAGTTGTTGCTAATATTAGTATGGATCATGCACTATGATAGACTATGGTATGAATATTGATGTGTTCCTAATATTGTTTACAATACAGTGCAATTACATCTTAAAGATCACCAGTTCACATTTCGAGAGTTAAACATATCCTATTAGGACATCATTACTAAAGGATATGTGGAAAAAGGTTTTATAAAATTAGAATTTGTGATACTGACAATCAAATTTGCAGATATATCTCACAAAACCTTTAAATAGACGCGACAGAAGACTAAGGATTGGAACTTGGCATGATCAGCTTCATTGAAGGAACTCATGCTCCAGCCTCACAGGTATTTTCTCAATATGAAATTGCTGTTCAATATTTCATGCACAACCTGGTGTAAAAGCATTGATCATGAGTAGATTGTGATGATTTGTTGCAGCAATTTGTGTATATTTCATGAAACAAATTACATCATAAGTATGACCTGTTTAGAAAGCAATGAAAGGCAATTGCTTTGTGATAAGTTACTCATTAAACACAGTCACTTTATTTTTGGCGGCTGAAAAATTAAAATATGGCCAACAACTTTTTATCCTCTATAAATTTAATTTTTTTCTTTTATCTTTTATGGACTTGTTCCAAAAATAACTGATCTCCGAAGTATTGATCAAATCAGTACAAGATATTTTTTTAAATATCCGTAAGGAATCCAATATAAGGGAAGTAAATTCAAAATTATGCCATAGTATATACTTTTAAACTCCCCACCACAAAATAAAACTACTCCATTACCATTCATCGTTCCACTACTCTCTTTGACCGTTCCTCTTCAACTCTTCTATGGAAGTCTTACTCCAAATTTCACCTAACACTTCCACCATCAACTAAATCAACCCACCACAAACTTCAACCCACCGAAGCTTCTCCGATGGAAATTTTCACCCCTGCCACACAACCCTCCAAATCCTTGAAATCAATCACCTCTTAATCTCCTTCTAACATAAACCCATGGAGTTGAATTCTACCAAAGAAACTCAAGGAACTGATGTGAAATTGAGGGAGTGAAGCAATGAAAAAATTGGGTGGAAGTTGTGCTCCATTGTCTAAACACAGTCTGCTTACAAAGAGAATTGAACACAGTGTGAAAAAACATTCCTCCTCTTGCATAAGAATCTATGGTCAATGCAATCGAATATGTCGATTGCTTGACATCTCCAAGCCAAGGTTGGGTAAGCCTCTTTGGTTCTCAACTTTATATAATGTATAGCTCATATGAGTTATTGAAGATTGTGATACAGTTTGATGTGATTGGTACAACATCAAGAGTCAAATTACAAAGAAAGAAATTGAAATTTGATGCTCTGAGTTTTTTGAGTGATCGCTTTTGGTGTTCTCAAATGTTGGTTTTTGATAAGTAAATTAGAAGAGTTTGTGTAGAGGTGATGGTGTTGGAATGGATGAAATAGTTAAATCTATTGAGGCAAAAGGTCATGTTCTACTAACCACAACAATCTTTCCCACTCACAAAATTGCTTTTTAACTTGGTTGGCACAATATTGTTCTCGCTCAAAAGAGAATGAAGCAAATATATGGACTGCTACTTATTAATTGCCTTCGAAAACAAAATTCAATCAACTTCCTCTCTCAGACAAAATGATACCTTGTGTCCAAAAATTCAGGGATATGGCACTTCTTGACTTCTTTGAGATTTTGATATCTCCTTAGATCAGTTGAGTAGTCAAACTACAAACCATCACTTTTGGTTCCAAAAACTCCTGAAGCCCTAAGCTTGTGTGATAGATGGGAAGACAGTGTTTTTAAAAAGAGTGAAGTCTAGGTTGTCAATAACTGAGGTGAAACAGTGAGAAGAAGTAGAGGAGAAAGTGGTTCGAAGGAGTTGACATGAGTGGAATAAGAGGAAGGGGGGGGAACTGAGATAGAACCTCCTAAGAGGTGAGGGAGAAGAGAGGCAGGGTCTAAGAAGAGATGAAAACAGAAACAGAGAAGAAGGACCTCTGTCGTCTAGAAAGGAACTGGTCAAGTTGAAAAAATAGGGTGGAGGAACTGGAGGAGCTACTGCTAGTGGTGCTAAAAGGAAGAGTCTTAGGCTTGTCCTTAAGTCAGAACAAAAAAAGAGGAGTTTGGGGTTATGATGTGTGATGATGTTGGGAAAGGAGTTGAAGGATGCGACCAGCAAATCCCTGGCTCTTGCTCCTTCTCCTCTCTTGTTTGGTGTTTCAGTTCCTGCCTTTGCCGAATTGAGCTACCTTAAACAATCCAGCTGTATGTTTGTTCGCCTCTGCAGGGAGGTGGACTTCTATTCCTGGACGACACAGAGGGTCATTTCTGGAGAAACTGGCGGTCTCCCGAGCTTTTTTATGCGCACTGGATCACGACGGAGGCCACTGCTTGTGATCCTTGTAAAGACAAAGGCCTTAGCTGAGAAGTATTGATGGTCTTCGTTGTGAGGTTCCTGTCCCATGAAGATGAAGAGAAGCAGAGAAATCCATAAGATGCATCTGATCTCTTCATTCTACTTTCCTTCAAGCCCTTTAAACCTTACGGTATTCTCATTTATCTTGTCTGTAGATTGACAATTATTTGCTTTTGTTCACTTTTGTTGAACTTGGATATATGGTTTTCATTCGGTTTGGAACTATGGACCTTCTCATGTTTTTTATAATATTGGTGTTGTGTTAAATTGTGTTGCATTGAGCTATTTACATATTTGTGGTGTATGGGATATTGCATTTACCAAGGTGCGAACCTAAGCCTCATATCTAGGACATGT
The DNA here is from genome assembly GCA_008642245.1 of Bassia scoparia. Lineage (NCBI taxonomy): Eukaryota > Viridiplantae > Streptophyta > Magnoliopsida > Caryophyllales > Amaranthaceae > Bassia > Bassia scoparia. The sequence continues at coordinate 53,342 of SNQN01001589.1, read as the reverse complement.
CCTTCAGTGGTGTGTAGTGAATATTGCTATGTTGTTTCATTTTTTGATGAAAGACAAAAGGGGAGAGCATTGAGCAACGACTACTCATTGAAGATGATTCTCCGTTGATTGTCGCATTGTGTCACATTGAAGAACTAAGGTAGTTTCGTTTTTTTTTTTTTCATCATTAGCATTTGCATCATAGTATTATTTAGTTTCAGTAGATCTAGATTATAGTAATTGTTCCTACTCTATATTTGAGAGTTGCCTAAGTTTGTCATTCTCAAAAAGGGGGAAATTGTTGACCCTTAATGAGTTTGATGTAGACTTAACTTAGACAGCAGAACTTATTTGTCGCTTATGTGTGGCAAGTGGTGTGATGCAATCAGGATTTTAATGTGAACTAAGCAAGGTATTAAAGAATCAAATGCATACATCAAGCCCATATAGAAGCAGCATAGAAGAAATAATAAAGGAAATCAACAACTGCAATCTTTTTCTAGGTAGAGTGCTGAGGACTTGAATTCAGATCTCAAGTGGGACTGATGAGATACGATCTATAATATACTTTATGGAGTAAAGCACAGAATTTATGCGATGTATAGTGACATATCATGTAAAGAATCCCTGATTTAAAGTAATTATTAAGTGATAATAATATAGTGAAAATAATATTCAAAAGATTTCTTCAAAATCCTATTAGTGAGTTGAAAAGATTTAAAATTAAAACTTTATCTTTTATTTAATTTATTGATTAAAATAACATCATTTAGAGATAAGAAAAAACATTTTTTCAAATAATTTTAAAGAATAAAATAGTTTATTTTAAATAAACAGTTTTTGTTTAGAAGGAAAATCTGACCTTGTATAGTAGTTGAGAAAATTTAGGACGAATAGTTAAAGGGACTGATTTCATATTACTTGGTAAAGGTTTCCAAACCAGCGTTGTTTTAACTCAGTTGAAAGCATTTCTAGTGCACGTTCCTCTACGCCTTGAGTTCAAGCATTAACTTCCATTTCTCGCACTCTTTAGCAAGTGGAGGAAGTGATTGATAATGGATTGAATGTCAGGAAAATTGCATTATTAAATACTGCCGTCTTTCTGTGCTGGTTTCATAAATCACACTGAGCATTGAGAAAATCACATGATATACTTGATAATCCCACTTAATATAACTTTGCTTGGATTCTTAGAGTTTTCATATTCAAAGAGTTGTATGGAAAATCAAGTTTGAGTGAACTTGGTCAACTTCGAGTGAAGTTTAGAGAAGAAAGAGAGCAGAGAGAGGAGCACAAACAATAGCGGATTTGTGGGGTATGTCAAGTGTCGTAAGAGGAACTGAGAGACGAGAGAGAAGAAGAGGTCATTGTATAATTTTGGCCTTAATATAATAAGAGTAAGATCCTAGTGGAGTCACAGTTTCCTTTGTCTGAGTGACAAGAGATGGTTTGTGTATAAATCTTCGTGTCTTTATGTGTTGTCGAGTTCCTGGCGTTAAATGGAAAATTTGTCACGTAGTTCCTTGAACTATTTATCAACGACCCCCCCCCTCTCTTTAGTTCTCTATATTGTCACTTCAATCACAAGCAGGAAATAATCATCCATGGAATGAATTTTGTTGCTAACGTTTTTGTTTTCTGTTCAAACTTCATCTGAGATATTCTTCAATATCAGTTTCTTTAATCATCTTCTTGTTTTTTTTTCTTTCTGGTTCTACCTTCTTCTTCATAAAAAGTTTTCTATCCGATAATTTGTTTCTTGACTTTTTCATCATGCAAGCAAAACATATATGATCTTCAGGAAGGTCATATTTACTCTACTACATCGCACCAAGTGAGTCTCAGTACACAGCTTGTACCGAGAAGTTCACTGGACTTGGTTTCAGATGATGGATAAAGGTCAGTGATAATCAGTCTTTCAGCCAAAAACAAATTGGTTTCATATATGTGTACATTCAAAACCAAGATCCTGAATCACTCAGATCAAAGGCTTGGGATACGAGTGAATCATCTTTGATTTCAGGTTCATTCACAAAATATAACCTGCAAATCTGTAATTATAGTAACTAGTTGATTATCATACTTGAATAAATTTAGGTTTAAGGGTATAATAAATTGATTATAATAAGATTTGGGATGGTGTTAAGAACTTACAGACTGTATCGAACRAGTTAGCCAGACCTAACATCAATAAAGGAATTTCCTTTTTACGAAACGTTTTTATCATGAAGACATTTAAATTCCCTATCAAACTGTATACTTCCTCTGTAACAAAAAACGTGCTACACTTTGAAATGTAATACATGTGAGACATATTTTATTAAAGTGTAACATGTACGGAGTACTTCATTACACTGACAACAAAACGAAATATGTAGAAAAAGTTGCATCTATTTGTTGTTTTTCTATTGTTAGCCAACTAACGGATAGCTTGGATGGGTCCTTGCAGATTGCGACGCAGCATGTGGAGTGAGGTGCAGCGCCACAAAGAGGCCAAATCTGTGCAAGAGGTCGTGCGGAAGTTGCTGCAGTAAGTGCAACTGCGTGCCACCGGGCACTTCGGGCAACTACGAAGCCTGTCCTTGTTATGCTAGCTTGACCACCCACGGCAACAAGCACAAATGCCCTTAAACACGACACTTGTTTGCTCCGATCCACTCCTATCGATTCGATTAGTAATAAACGTTTCAATGCACGTACGGTCCAATTATTCATATAGCTGATGGTATATTGAGTCATAATGAGTGATTGAGAATGATTTATGATGAAGATGTACTATTATTGTCGATTAATTTCCATTGTAATACTATTGTGTATGGTAGTGTAGTGATGTTTATTTTTCGTACAATTCTGTATTCTGTTGTGTAATATGGAATGTACTATTAATAAATTTTTTGATGATGGATATGTGGTTATGGTGAATTTGTGATCTTAATGTACGACTGTTTTAGTTTTGTGGAAGCGTCCCCTGTAACAACTAACAAGTATATACTCCGCAACGGATTTGTCGTTGCATATATATGGAAGGTTGTATTTCAAAATCATAACTATAGAATGAGATAAAATTATTGTTGTTAATGTCTAAAAAAACGTCTACAATCTATAGAGAAATTGCTATTCTAGTTTCCAAAAGGACTCCTATGGTTCGATCGTCAAAGATTGAATACCTTTAATATGACTTGTAATAGTAAATATATGGGATGATTAGTTTGGTACTATATTAATCTAAATTGAATTGACTGGAGTGAAATTTAGTTAAATCTCATTAAATAAGAGCTTAACATATTAATGATGATGGTGATGGTGATGGTGATGATGATGATAATAAGAATAATAACAAATCCAAAAGACATACAAGGATTGACTCAATACCTCAAAGAGTTCATCTCTTGCATTTCACGAGATTTACTCCAAAGCACACCTTTAACCATTTGATATCAATAATTTTATAATACAAGAATCCGCCTTATTATCCACCATTCAAAAGAATCATAATAATATATTAAGGCTACTAAGGATACTGATCAATATGAGGCTGATGGGAGTAGTAATGCTAGAAGTAAGTAATGCTAGCTAGTTGCTTGGCTGGATTGGATCAGCTCGTTCTTCCTTCAGGAGCAAGTAATTGCCAGCTGCACACAAAATTCACTACCTGCCAAATACTGTAAGTACAACAGCCATGCACAGAGAATCTCTGCCAGCTGCACATAGGGATTGACATCACATTCCCATAACAGAATTCTGTTATGAGGTGAATGCACAAGATTGTGCCATGTCATCAATCCTTTTGCATAAAGATCAGCCAATCATAGAGTAGTATGTAGCTTGTATTTTGGCTATATATACAGCCTTGTAATCCCTTTTCATTTTCATGCAATTCAGTTTTAATAAAATCTCTTTTTCAAATGGATTTCTATTTTCTATCCTTTGGTTAGATTGTGTTTGAATGCTTCTGTCCTTAGTGATTACTGCAATAGAATTGCAGATTATTATATGGTATCAGAGCAGGAAATACAAGGCTGACTGCTCTAGAATGACTTGGATTTTCTTTCTTGTTCAAAAATCAGATAATGTTCAAGCTTTAATTGATTTTAGTTTGTACATAACCACACAATTTGACAAGAAAATTAAAGTTATAAGGTTTGATAATGCTTTGGAACTTAGTGAAGGGAGAATGAAAATTTTTTATAAGGAAAATGGCATATTGCATCAAACTTCATGCACTGAAACCCCACAACAAAATGGGAAAGTTGAGAGGAAACACAGGCATCTACTAGAAACAGCAAGAGCCTTGTATTTCCAATCAAAGGTTCATGTAAAATATTGGGGGGAATGTGTGATGTGTGCAGCACATTTAATTAACAGAATGCCACTTTCCTGTATAAATCATTTAACTCCTTTTCTTTTGAAAGCTTGAACCTTTCAATTTCTTGAGAACAATTTATCATTTTCTATGGAAAAAATCCTTGGAACCAACAGCTCTTCTTAAGTTTTGGAGAACCAACTTACTTAGAGCCTAACTTAGTCCATAAAGAACTCTTCAACAAGGCTCACCTATTTCATGTCCTCATTTGTATCCCATCAGGACCTCATATAGACTCCTCTCTCTTAAGTTCACTCATGTAAATCGCATTATTCAATCTAATTATAGTATTTTCCATCTTTTGAAGACTTGGCAATAAGATGAGTACATCTCACATGTGCTCAATACTTAGATACAAGGGAAAATTTTCCTGAAGTCACACCACTGTTTTTATGCTAACCTTCCGCACCATCTCTGCCTCTTATATCTTTCTAAAGTACCATCTGCCTTAATTTATTTACTTTAAAACCCACTTATTTCCAATTGACCTTACTTACACCTATTGGGCAGATCAACAAATCCCAGTATGATTATTCTTACTTGCTCTCAATTTCCGTGTTGCATAGCATGTGCAATTTGGAATCTAGCCTAATCTTCTGCATAGCGATAGGCTCAAAGAATACTGCTTCCTAGAACACAAAGACAATTAAAAGCAATGCATATTATTAAATCAACCAAGGGCACATGAAATATATCATAACTTATGCTACCTGCATTCCAATATTCAATCTTACTGCTCCATAAGTTTTATGAGGCTTACAACCTATACTCTCAAATTGACGTATAATGCAATCAAACTGTTGTCTGGTGTTTAAAAAATAAAAAAAAAAACCCGGTTTTTTTGAATGAGTCAAATAGCAGGTAGTATTATTGTGTGAGATGTTATTGGTAGAAAATTCATCTTCATGATCGGATATTTTATGTAGCTATAGTAAAAAAGTTGGAAAGGTTCTGATATCTCTTGTTTGTTATAGAAAAGGAAAATCCTCTTCAATAGATGACATCCCTAGAAACAATAATAACTTCTACTACTTATGTTAGCACTAACCCTTTGGTGCTAGGATAACCTAGAAACACAGGGTATGCTCTTTTCTGAATATTTTTGTGCTTTTCCTTTGCTGAATATTACTGCAAGAACATTAACGACAAAAAACGTCTAGGTTTAAGATTCTTTATTATACAACAATGGTTCGAACAGATAAAATTAGTACAGAAAGGTTCAGCTAAGTAAATGCTGCTTGCACACACACACATTCCCCCTAATATTGACAGGAACCTTGTGGATTTGAAATACAAGCTCTGGGGGTTGTCGAGCAAAGCCTGGGTTCCGCGCAACTCCATTGTGTGGGTGGGGTTCAGTGCTATGAAGTATGGAAAAATGCCATGCCTGTATGTAAAAATTGTCAGCTCCGCACAAGTCCAAAGTCAATATCAGACCATAACTCCGAGTGCGTGGTAAGTGTGGACAAACTAAAAGTCAATGAAGCTGAACACAATCGAGGTGTGTTGGAACAAGAAAGAA
>SNQN01001589.1:24114-37318 GCA_008642245.1 Bassia scoparia | reverse complement strand
CGATAAAGTTTTGAGTCTCATACACTCACATACTGCCAACCATTCTCACTAGCAAATTTTTACTAAAATCCTACCTTCTATCTTACAATTAGACTCTCAGGCAAACTTGTATATTATCTACATCCCAAGTAAGCGGGGGGGTATTAAGCTACTAACAAGGGTACTGATCAATATGAGGCTCGAGGAAAAATGCTAGATAAGTAATCGCTAGCTGCTGTGCTGGCTGATGATCAGCTCAAGTCTTCCTCAGAGCAATAATGCCAGCTGCACACAAAATTCACTACCTGCAAATACTGTAGTTACAACAGCCATGCACAGAGAATCTCTGCCAGCTGCACCTAGGAATTGACATCACATTCCCATAACAGAATCTGTTTATGAGGTGATGCACAAGATTTCCATGTTATCAATCTCTTTTGCATAAAGATCGCCAATCATAGAGTAGTATGTAGCTTGTATTTGGGCTATAAATACAGCCTTGTAATCCCTTTCATTTTCATGCAATTCATTTGTAATAAAATCTCTTTTTCAAATGGATTTATTTCCTGTCCTTTGTTAATTGTGGTTTGAATGCTCTCTGTCCTTATGATTACGCTGCACATATAATGCATATTATTACATAATAAGCGTTTCCTTAACGCTCCTAAAGTGGAATCTCACTGCTAAAGTGGTAAATACACGATAATAGATAAAAATCTTTTTAAGTAATCTGCAATTACCTATCAACCTATTAATACGTGACTTTATTAACCGTCATATACAAGTTTACCTACCACTCAATGTACGAAGTACCACAAAATTTGAAACCAAGAAWTAATTCATCTATTGACATATCTCACATATGTATCCATGACTAATTTCCAAATCTGAWTCTTATCGTTATTATCCTTCAATAAAAAAAGTTAGAAATTCAACAAGAGGAAAGTTCAGATATTCACTCTAGGCCAAGGCACAGAATCTCTAATTTCTTATTAGTTTAATTTCTCCCCTCTAGGATCATCGGGTTAACACGAAATAACTAGTGAGTTATAATGGAGAGCGCAACTCACTCTGATGATTTTCAAAGTGAATTAACAAAAAGGAGTTTGTAGGTAGTTTATAATGACTATTCTAACCAAGTGTCTTACAAATTGAGAGAGTAAGGGATAACTCAAGTGGTTAAAGATTCTCTCTCAATTTCAAGAAATTTTGGAATCGATTATTATCCCCGCCCTCTTGGCTCTCTTAGCACAAAAAAAAGTGTCTTACAAATTGAACTTGAGGGAAAAACAAGTTACAAATTAGGAAAGCTCAAGTATGTGTTTTTTGTGTATAGCTAATGAAACAAGTAAATCTATTTATAGGCACCCATATTTTAGATGTGTAAGTGTAACTCCAAAAACCAATGCACCAAAGCTGAAACCAATTTGAGTTATAATGTGATTAAAATCATATTAATCTCATATCAATTGATTCTAAGAACTATAATATGATTAAATYATCGTCATAAACAAGSATTAACCAAGTCTCCAATAGACAAAGATCCAAACTTAATCGCGAAGTTAATGTTGAGACAGAGGTTGAGGGCGCAATACGCTCCACCAACGYGTGGCATGCTCCCATGGTGCAGTGCGCAACGCATTTTCCTTCTGCCTCATTTTGCATACTTTGCTCAACTTTGCTCCAAAATCCGAAAAATGGATATCCATTTTATTTATCCGTTATTCAGTTTTAAAAATGGGTCCCTCTTTTCAATTTAAAACTGAATAATAGATAAATAAAATGGATATCCATTTTTCGGATTTTTTTGCTCACTCCTAATGAAAAGATGAATCCAATTTGGATAATATTAGGAATTAGATTAGGGAATTAAATTTAAGTTAAATATTTTTTAAGGGTGTATTAGTCAATTCAATTACTTTTTAGGGAAAATTAGAGTAAATAGGTTATTTTTTATTATGAGTGCAAAATTGTTGGGTAATTTATATATATTTAAAAACTGAAAACTACTAATGATAAATCGTAAAAATTGAGGGCTACCAATGACAAAAATCCTAAAATATATTTGATTTTATGTACTTATACAACGAACACAATAGTTTGTAGGTTTTTTAATTAAATTTTTACTACAAATTTTATTTTAGTTAGTATTATATTAAATATAAAATCTTGCATATGTTACATCATGAATAATCATGGGAAAATAAGTATTTGCCAAATTTCTATGCGCACAATCTAAAATTCCAATTATTAATACAGAAACAAAAAAGAAAACGCTTAAAGTAAATATGYAAATTTTACTTAATATTGAAATACAAATAAATAGCCTAATTTATAATAAGCAGGYCCGGCCCTTTAGCTGTGCAAAGTGACCAACAGGCAACAGCACATGGCCCCCAATTTTATGGGACCTCAAACTAAAGCCCAACCCTATTTAATACAAAAAAAACAAAAAAAATAGAAATGTACCGATGCACGCAAGCCACGCATTAATCACTTTCTTCATCTCTCTGACTTCCCATCTTCTTTCTTCTTTACTTTCTTCAATCTTCATCAATTCATTCTCCCAAATTCACTGCTAGGTTCATCCCTTATTTTCCTTTATTTTTTTAATTCTTTTATCCGCAATCTCCCATTACTAATCTCATTAACTTCCTTATTTTACCAAGGAAGAATCAATTTCCAAATTATTTGTCTGATTTCCGGTTCAATGAAAGAAAATGTTTGCAGTCTTTATAAATTTTCAAAAGATTTCAAACTTTTTCTTTCAACGATCTAACAAAATTATATATTTGGGAGAAGAAAATAAAAATAGAGCGCCCAAGGTCGAATCCACGAACCCAAAGTATGTGATTTACGATTGTAATTTTCAAATTGAATGAGAATTTTTTATATTAATGTACGAATTTCAATTGATATGGGTAATATTCACCATTAATTCGATAGATATCAGTGATATGGATCTTCTGTTGTTTTTAAACAGATTGAAATAAGCAATTGTCGTTTTAGGAGTATATGAAGTTGACTGTTCAGTGTTACCAAGATACTGGATAATTCGGTTATTTCTTTTTTTTTGGTAATATGATGGTTATAAATTGTTTATTATGCTCCTATTAGAAAGTATAATTCGATGGATAGTGAGAAGCGTAAGAAAAACAAAAGATTAGAGGAATTAATTGGAGACAATACATGTGAGACTTGGTTGATAGATTTGTTTCCAAAAGTGTTAGAAGGAAAGTCTTTATATAATAATTGAAGTTTAGGATTAGAATAAAGTTTGTTGATGCCATTAATGAAGTGTATTGATTATGATGATGATCTTGAAATGTGTATTTTTTAGATAATGCTTTAGATATATTTTATTTTAAAAAATATATTAGAACCTTTTTTTAGATTTGAAAACAAGTGCTGCGAAATTTAACGGGATAGCCTGATAATTAAGCACAATGCTAAACTATATGCAACTATTAACTAAAAGACTTAGTGTTACAACTCACATACTGAGTCACTACCACTATTAACTAAATATGCAAAACGTGTATTTGTGACTCATAAAAAATTGTTTTAAAGGCAATGAATTAATTAATCTTAGAGGCGGTATATTGATAGTCAGGGTATAAACTATTCGTTTAGCCCGTTGGGTAACGGCGGGCAGGAAGTAAATGTGACGAAAGTTCCTTCATGGCTTCTTCTTTATGAAAGTGAAGTCATGTTTAAATTTTCTTGTAAAAAAGATTTTTTATTTTGTTTTCTAAATATGCTAGAAGAGCTCGGAGGGATCTGATTTGTTTTTCTACCAGATAATCAAGTGTATTTTCTTGAACATTGTGGGTCTAGCAATAGGATTATCCTTCTGGAAACGTTTTTTTTTTTTTTTAAATTATACTTCTCTCCAATTTCTTTCTTGATACGCAAGCAATGACAGCTAATCGAAATGAACGTTAGAACATCGAAGATAACAAGTCAGCTGATGGTCTTCCTGGTTAGTTGAAGGGTCCGGGCATGGATGAAGAGGTACTTAATGTCATAAGTCATAACACAGATGAAGCCCCACCAAAGGGATGGCTTCACATTTCTGGTCAAGAACTTGATAAGGGCAAATCCACTTGGGATTGCGTTTTGATGGCAAATTGATGATATTCCTTTGTATGATTTTTACTCAGCAAGAGCAAAAAATCGTACACGACAGCTGGATGTTTTCAAAGCAATGGGCTGAGCAAAAAGGCATTCTATTGTTAGGGTATAAGCAGTTCTCTTCCATTGTAACTGGTGATGTTACTAGCAAAGAAATGGCAGCCTGTAAAGAGATATTAGTAAGAGCCCCAACAGTGATGATAATGGATGAGGGACACAGGCCGAGGAATAAAAACACTGACATGCTGTATTGCTATGCCAAGTTCACTAAGCTAAGTTCACACGCAAACAAAAGTCGTACTTTCAGGCACCCTTTACCAGAATCATGTCGAACAAGTCTTCAAATGATCGAGGAAATGGATCATAGAGATGGGGTGAAGGCCATGTTCTTCCTCAACTGTGTACGTTTGTGTCAAATTAATAAAGACAAGTTGCTAGTTTTCAGTCAGTATTTTCTGCCTTTGAAGTTCTTAGAGAGATTAGCAATGCACGAAAGGGGTTGGGACGTTGATAAGGAGATATTCATKATAACAGGTGAATTCACACCAGAACAGCGCGAATGGTCCATGGAACAGTTCAATAACTCACCTAATGCTAGGGTGTTTTTTTGGGTCGATTAAAGCTTGTGGAGAAGGAATATTACTTGTTGGGGCATCACGGGTCTTGATACTTGATGTTCACCCGAACCCTTCTGTATCCTGGCAAGCAATATGTCGCGCATTCAGGCCATGTCAACAGAAGAAGGTGTTTACTTATAGATTGGTAGCAGCTGATTCTCCTGAAGTGGAAGACAACACAACCTGTTTCAAGAAAGAGTTAATAGCAAAAATGTGGTTTGAATGGGATGGGTTTTCTGTTGAAAGATTAGAATAATTGTTACTTAAAGGAAACAAGAGGGATGATCTTTTTATTTTAAGATATATACATTAAGAAACTTCAAAAAAAAAAAAAAACTTGATATTTTGCACCTTACAATATTGTGGCTGATAGTTTTGGCATAAGAAGGTTAATTGATCAGCAAATTCATGCTGCGAAAAGGCCTTTCGTTACAGAATATTGATCTGGTTTTGGATTATGTTGAATTGAATACACATGCTCGCGAGTCACGACTAGTTAACCTTTTGCTCATGACTAATGTTCAATGTTGCAAATGCAATCAACTTATGGCTTCAGTAGGCTAGCCTTGAAGAATGATGGTGAGGRAAAAAAYCATGCTTATGCTCGGAACAGACTCAAAAGACTCCTSTGCTTGCATTGGAGGAACATGAGGTTGGACCTTAAGAAATGATAAGTCACTAACAAATTAAAATATAATAAACTTCAATTAAAATAAATGAAAACTAAATATGAAGTACAACAAGTGAGCCAAAAAATTCATGCGGGGCAAGAAAATTAGGTGTAAGTCTATGTAAATTTAGTTAAACCATATTTCAATTATATGCAAATCAAMATGTGTTAGTGACCATTCTTATCCCCAATGCTGTTAGTGATTTATYACTCCCCGGACTTTCTTAGCTTATTTCAAAGATCAATTCATCATCCCTCGCCTTAATGGTGTTGTCAATTTCAAGTTCGATGAACTGCAAAATGGAATATATTTCACTTGAGTTAGGGTGAGATCTATCAGCAACGCGGAACTCGTGCTTTTTGCCACCAACCTCCAGCCAACTGCAGCCAGGGGTCTTCTTCAGATTTTTATCTCTAAGAAAACTTCTCATCTTTGCTACTTTGTCCCACTTTCCAGATGCAGCATATATATTAGACAGCAATATGTAGTTTCCTGGATTTGTTGGTTCGATTGCAATCAGTTTATCAGCAGCCAGTTCAGCACCTGCAGTATCCGAGTGCATTTTACAAGCACTCAACAACGGTCCCCATACACGGGCATCTGCTCTGATGGTCATTGAATTGATAAGCTCTTTAGCTTTACTGATGTGCCCTGCTCTGCCCAAAAGATCTACCACACAAGCGTAGTGTTCTTGACTAGGTTGGAAACCATAGGTTTCTGTCATCTCCTTGAATATATTCCACCCTTSTTGAACTTGACCTGAATTAACACAAGCTGTCAGCAACCCAAGAAAAGTCACCGAGTCTGGTCTGAAACATGATTGTTTCATCTGTTCATATAGATCAAAACATCTTTGCCATTCTCCATGCTTTGAATAAGCACTTATCATCGAATTCCAAGTAATCGTGTCCTTGTTATCAATCTCTTCTTCATCAAATAGCCTTTTCGCCATGTCTATGCACCCACATTTAGCATAACTCACAAGGAGTTTCTGTATTGACTGAAGACAGAAAGCCAGACCAAATTTGAGTGGCGCATCCGTGGAATTATTTGACCGTGTTCCAGTTGCACCAGCATTCACACAAGGCAGGCAAGACACTCTCAATTGAAGCAGAATCAAGAGAAACAACCCATGAATGCTTTCATTTAGCAAATAGACACAGTGGATAGCATCCAAATATCGGTTCATGATTACCACATATTCCTCTGACAGTTAATCCAGGAAACCTACAGTCTCTTACCATCACCAGGTGAAATACCATTTCTGTGTTGATACTCATCAACAATCTACAAACATATCAATCAAAAGAGTTCTGCACTGAAACCTGATGGTGCAAACCATTTTGATGCCACGGGCATGAATTTGCTTACCCCCATTCCACAATCTCAACTCTCCAACAGCTGGATGGCTGCAAAGTGCGGTTACAGGGTCCATCTCTAATCCTTTGACTCACCCCATTTTAACCAAACAATTCCAGAGCATTTTCTTGGATGTCCATATCGACGTGTATGTGAAATCATTTCAAATCCACACGACACGATCCTTTTCAGGGGCATCTACCTCAAACACCAAATGTTTTTAGTCACTAATTGGCACAGTACATTAGCAAACTGCAGTACTTACTGCTAAGATCTTCCACTGAGGATAAAAATAAAATGAACAAAGGCCTAATTTACAGAATTCACATTTTTATGATATATAGCTCTCAGAGACTTGAATCAAAAACCGAATTCGGACTAACCCCTCCTACATGCTGCTTAACACCCTAACACGTTCCTCTAGACATTTTTATTTCTGTAAACCCTCCAACAATCAGAGAAATTCCAATAATCCAATCCCCTAAACAGCATTTCATCGAACACTTCACGTGCTACTCTCAGATTCACCACCATAAAGACTCGGCTAAATCAGCACTCAATTGTTCATTTACATCAAACCAAGTTTTAACCAAATGCCAATAACCCTTTTTACCATTAAATCGACATCCTTAACTTGCTTACATGAACCCTAACAACAACAAGGGTATGCAAAATTTCATCAGTGGTACATAAAAACTTGACACCATCTATCATTACAACAACAGGGTTTCCTTAAAACCACTCATTTTTAGCAAGGAATAGGAAGCGAACCCCTATTATAAATTCCCAACTTGGTTTTGAAATGAAATTTGAAAAACATGTAAACAAAGGTTGTGCTGGAAGCCCAAGACTTAGCATAAGACTTCAATGGTTTAAGGAAGAGAGAGAAGGTGTTCTTCGGTGTAATGGCTCATGAAGGATACACCTTGCATGAAATTGCTTGAGAAGATGGGGTTTATTGCAGAGGTTTAAGAGAGATGATAGAGTTGAGAAAGATTGGTGTTGATTAATTTGGTGGAATTTCAAATTTGGAGGGAAAAGAAGAAGCAATTGCCTTAAGCAATGTTGTTTAAGAACAAGCATCAAAGCTTCAATGATTTAATTAACAGAGATGTTGAAGGCTTGTAGCTTTGAAATTAAATTTTACTTAAAACATGGATTAAATTGGGGAATTGCTGGGTTCGTATCCGAGATAACTAAAACAAACATATCCAGGGGTATTTCTGTTATTTGTTGGACATCGCCTATAAGTAACAGTTGCTTGCTCTGTTTCGTTATAAGGTAACTAAGGTTGAACAAAATCACTTTCAATAAGGTTTTGTTTTTTCCCATTCAACTTCATGTGCTTAATTCGGCGTTTAACCTGTTAAGTACTTTCCATATTTTCTATTTAAATCTGATCAGATTCATTTTACCCTTTATTTGTTTGAAATTGCAGCATGAATTCTGGCAATTATCTACTTATTGAGGTCGATCCGTGCTAAATTTGATGGATTAATTTCAATCGTGCAGTGAGATGTTAATTCTAGACGGTCCGAGGGCTGCCTAGTCAATCCAGTAAATTGACAAAAATTGTCAATCCAATGGCATTTTGGTAAATAAACGGAATATTTTATTTACAATTTTGCCATTTATCTTTTTCTTTTTGAATTTTATTTACCAAAATGTCATTGGATTGACAATTTTTGTCAATCCACTGGATTGACTAGGAATTTTCCCCTCCCGCTTAAATACCGGGTCATGTTCCCACGGATTGTGCACTTCAGCCGTTGGATTACTGTGATGTAAACAAACGACGGCCATAGAAAAAAGGGTGAACAACTTGACACTTGGTTTAGGACTGCCTGTTCAATCCACTGGATTGATTTAACTCCCCAATCCAATGGCATTTTTGTTATTGTTGGTTCTTTAAAGTTGTAGCACGTGTAACGTCACTTAACCCTTCGTTATGTTGCTCAAACGGTATTGAATCTCTTCCCGTTARCTTGTATCTTTCTCTTTCGAATACTCTTTCTCTTTCCCGTTAGCTGTCCTCTTGTTGCTTGTTGCCTAGTGAAGTTGCTGCTCCTCTCTCTCAGACCCTTTTACCTCAATTCACTCTGTTAATTTGTCATATAGAAACTCACAGCTCATGGCGACAGCGGTGGATGTGGTGGTCGAAGATGTGGACAGCGACGAAGACGAAGCTAGCCAATCAAATGAAGGTAAGCTCAGCTCTTGCTCGTTATTCCGATGTGTTTTAGGGTTCCGAAATGCTTTATCTTGAACATAACCTGCTGAATTGCAATTGAGTAACTCGTTTGTTGTTACTCATTACTTCGTTTGATTTGAATTGGTCGTTTGTCCCGAATTGTTCGGTTGTTCGTAATTGCTCGTTTTAGGGTTCTGAATTGCTCGTTTGTTGTACTCACAAACAATCATAAATAAGTAACAACACACGTTAACAAGAGGGTGTTATTGAAACATGGTTGACATGATCAAAAACAATTTGCAATATTGAAGAAAATTCTTACCCAATTGCATGAAGATATACACCTGCAGCCACTCGTAGGTGGGCAATATCTACTTCATTCTCCGACCCCACTACCATCGCTACCCATTGCACCTCATCCTGATATTCATAAGGAACAGGAAGAGATTAATTAAGAACTCCTTCTAAAGGAAAGGATAAGAGATAGTGGAGTTAGTAAATTATAACCTCGTCAGATTCAACAATGTCGGGTGAATAAGGAGCCTGTCTAGGTCGTTTCTTCCCCTTCTTAGTATCACCACATTGTTTGCAGAATCGTACTCTTAGAAGGCTTCCAGTCACAGTCTGACTGTGACCTTGAATACAATTGGGGACGTCCTCTCGTCTTCTTGGAGTTGGAGGACATCTAACAAGAACACATTAGAGAGGCACACAACTACTCTGGCTAGCATATCGCATTTATTTGAGACTCTGTCTCGTCCACAGTCAGAATAAGGAGTGGGCGCCCCCTCATCCTCCCAAGACACAACTTCACGGCCAACTCTGAGGCTTTCAAACCACTCACACTAACTAAGTCGCCTTCTCTAACTCATGCCCACGTCACTCAAAGCATCGAATGCAATGACTAGTCGTCCAAACGCTTCACCTCTATGGTCCGAGATAAGATCATGATGCCACCCGAACACTAGTATGTTCCCGAAAACATTCTTCCGCCACGATCCTTAGATAAAATACTCGGGAACCTCTTCGATGTGCATCTTGTCATAACACCCCTAACCAAATGGCGACACATAATACCATGGGTCTCAAACATTTGCATTGAAACACGCAATTTTTAGACTCCGGGTTGGAATTTTACAAGATAATCCCCCTCCGCTTCGGGTCTAAGGTCTTCTCGGTGTCTCCATTTTAGGAGACCAAATCCTATCTTCCACAACAACTCAGTGCAATTCGGATCTACCACCTTCGTCTCATTACCATGCAGTAAGTGACTTCTTCCACATTCACTCCTCAACTCCTTATATTGTTTGCTAGTGTAAATCTTGCGAAATAAATTCTCCACACGACTACCCGTTGCAACACCAGCGATAGAATTCCCTTCCCTCTCATCTGCATCCTTCTCTGCTTCTAAACGCTTCTCTATGCATGCCACATTAACGCTCCCAAAACTCACACAACAATGTGTGACGCGTAACAAACTGATCGAAGTAGCTGTGCATACTCTCTATGCGTTGAGTTGATCTCATACCAGCCCAAAATTGGTCAGTCATGAATGGAGGAGCCCACATGTGCCTCTCAACATATAAGCTCTTCAGCCACTCGTTTCTCTCTAGCTTAAACTTCCGATAAAATCGCACCAACCTATCTTAAACCACCTTCCTTCTCTCAAGTGTTGTAGACGACACTCAAAATTTCTTCCTTCAATTCACGATACCTGCAAATGTGTTCAAAAATATTACAACACGTCAATCAACAAAAGGTTATTCAAAGAATCAATTACAATAAATAGGATGATTTTGGAGCAAATGCTAATGCAAGATAGAGAGAAAATGAAATTAGCATCAACTACTCAAGAGTATAATTTTAGGACTACTAGGACACTCAGAGAAAAATGATTGCCTGAAACCAACTTATGCATACAATACGATGATATCCAGGACACAAAGATAAACCCAAATGAAAAAAATATAAAAGGAACATCTTACTTCTTGTGAGCTGATAACTTATGAGGTAGTTTTTTTAAAAATGTGCAAAGGCACAACGATGTCGACGTCTGGCATCACCTCCTCTAATGGCTTGCGCATTGCCAGCCGCCTATCAGTCAAAATCCCACCGTGCCTGCTTACCATTCTGCACTCCCAACCATTGTGTAACACCCACTTAAAGGTTCAAATCCTCATTTGAAAGAAGGGCAACAACCAAACAAAATACTTTGCCCATGATGATTACACCGACGAAGTTGGCAAAGGGAGAAAGGGTATTTATTAGTCCGATAGGTATGCAAAGCAAACAACATCACTAAACTCGGCATATGCGGCCGACTACCTTGCGTCAACCCAGAAAATGTCCTTAAGAACACCTTATAGAGCAACCCTATGGGTGTGGAAAAACTTGCTATTCTTCTCTGCATTTTGTTGCAAAATAAGCAATCAACAGCATTACAATCGCCGCCCTTGCTTCTTAAGTTTCCTCGCTTTGGTAAACATGCCTCATGTCCTTCTCGTGAACAGGCACATTTTGATAACCACTCTCTTTCAATGCAAGCTTGAGCGTGTTTAGAAACAGGTACACCTGCTTCTTGTCACTTTATGTCTACTCTCTTCTTACACTACTATCATACACTCTTCACCCTATACTTTCCACACGAAGAAGCTGACTAGGAACAGGAGTATGATTTTATGCTCCAAGACGTACCTTGGTAATAGTCCAATCACCTGAACATAGTCGTTTTGCATAATACTAGCAGTAACAACGCACTTTTTTGCAACCGTTTCTTGGGAGTATAGATTTCTTGCTGTGATGCTTCCACAAATCTGGCTCCTTCACTCTCCTATTCCCCTTGTCTTGTCTGACTGTTGAGGATACCAACATCACAATCTCCAGGTAGTTGCTGTCCAAGTTCTTTACTCCTTCGATCATCTTATATGAACCTTGCGCCTTATGCCACTCCAAAACATTCAACTCACCATATGCTTATAAGAATTCCTCAACTGCTTCCATGTGCTACCGAAACTTCGATCCCACTTCAGGAGCAACAACATTCTCCGAAGCTAATAGTACTATAATACCTTCTGTAGAGGCGTAGCTTGTAGCCCCAGTTCTTCTGCTTCCTCTAGTGCAGCCACATTATCAGAAATAACTCCATCTCCTAACAGCCCTATGGCACCATTACTACATGGAGTCTTCCAACAGAATGCACATCATTAATATTTCCGACACACCACTCACAATCCATCATCCTCACGTGATAATGCCAAATAGCAACAGCAACATCCACTATCCAGCAATTAAAAAACATTTGCAACTAAATAAGTAATTAATATAACAAGTTACTCAAAAAAAAAACATTTTAAACTTAACAGCTACAAAAAAACATTTTAAACTTAGCAGCCTACAAATAGATCTTCTATATCAATTATATCCATTTACATGTTTTTCTACTTCCACTAGTTTGCATTACCAACATACTGTTCTCTCACAGTACACAAATGAATTACACACAAAAATAGTGGAAACGGTCAAGCAGCTACAAAAGAATCATAATACACTTCATTGCAAAGGTGCAGCCAACTTAATAAGGCTTTGAACAACATGAACAAAATTCAGATTCAAACCCTCAAGATAAGAAATCCTAACATTATCAATTATCATACCACAGTTCTTTTTTAATTTAAGTCAACCATCATCAACTACAAGTAGAAATACAGAGGGAAACTCTATTGGTAGCCCTAAACTTTTCAAATTCTCAAATGTACAATATTTAAAATAACTTTCTCAAAGGTACCCCTGTTTTTAAAGTTTTCCCAAATGGATATAAAGAAGGCATGTTCCATAAAAACATCTGTTGAAGCTAACTATCAGTAATTTTGATGTTTTATAAAAAAAATAGCTAACATTTATCCTTCAAATAATTTTTTTTCAACAAATTAATTATGTGTTACAAATTAACAACAAATTAACACTAATTAATCCCAAATCATTGAATGAAGTTCTATAAAATTTGACAAGGTTTAACACAAATTATCACATGAAAAACATTTGCAACAAATCAGAAATAATATAAAAATTTCTCAAAAATTCCAAAAAATTATTTACCAAAGTTTCTCATAACAGCAAGTAAACACCAACAAAAGAAATAATCAAGCACAATTAAAGCAGCAACGGCAAGAAATTAGAGCAGCGAACGGGAAAGAAATTGCAATTAAACAAGCGTAGCTCTTACAAACAGTTAACACACATGATTCAAACCAACA
>SNQN01001589.1:0-23771 GCA_008642245.1 Bassia scoparia | reverse complement strand
ACAGATAATTCTGCAACAGAACTTAACCTTTCGAGACAGTATCAACTAAACCAATGGTTATCAAAATAAACAGGGTTTCAACTAAGCACTGTGTTCCTGCATGGCATGCCAAGATATCGGACACATTCTTTGTTTTCCGCACCTAAATTATTTTGACGAAGTCGTTGCCAAATTAGAATTCTTTTATTCAAAAGACACTAACAAGGGGAAAATCAGTTCAATATTAATACATGCAGAATTGCCTAATTGTAGTATCCCAAATAATATATATACTCCATAAAAATAAATTATTTGCTGTTGTAGTATTAAATCTTCTTTGGGCCTTTTGCTATATGAACTTCAGACATGTTAGAAATCATTTGGATACTAAAAATAGTGATTCATACTAAGCTACTCAACCATCAAAATAACAACACCTTAAAGAGGGTGTTATGAAACATTTGACATTATCAGTAAACATTGCAATTGAAGAAATTCTTACCTGCATGCTCGATCTTCAGTTATTGGTATTTCTTTGCTTCTTTTGGTTCCTCCTTTTGTTGCTGGAAGTCTGTTCTTGTACCCAGTGTTGGCTCTTCATAACTTACTTGCTGTTTTGTAGTTGATTGTCACAAAGTTGTAGTCTTTGGTACACAGGAACTTGTTGCCTAAACATGGGTTTTCGTTTTTAAGATCAGTATTTTCTGATGTGTTGTGTACTAGGTAGTGGCAATCATTGATGCAAAAGAAAACTTCCCCAAAGATCTGTGTTGGTTGATCTTATTTCTATTCCCATGCATTGTGTTATTATTTGTGTATGTAACACTATCTCTAGGCTCGTTTCAGCGTTTGGAATCTCAAAAATTAACCAGTGTCATCGAGTCACAGGCTTGCTTATTTTATTGCGTCCCGTAACTACTTTTCTCCTATCTTCTAGTTACATCCATCTATAGGATGTACGTTAGTCATAATCTAAGAACTACTCCGTAGTATTGTTTGCATGCTTATGGATATTTTATTTTCTTTTTGTAGGCTCATTGATGTTTGTTAGTTTTTATTTCGGATTTTGCAACCCAATACCTAGATGCTATGTTACATYGACAYCCTCATTTGCCTCATAAATTGAGTGTTGTATATGTCGAAGTGACACTTKGATACTTCATTTTCAACCAAAATSTTTGAATTTTTTCAACAAAATGGCCAACTTCGACACTTGAACACTTGTATCTGCGTAGAGATTTCAATCCATGTCTGAGTAATATAGCACATGGCCTAAAATCTGCACTCAAGGACTAAAACTATTTGTTATATTCTTTTAAAATTTTCTGATTTTGCAACCGTGAATGGGCTGTATCCGTCTGTGTACCCCTCCCCTACTCCATGCAATGTAGTGTGGTAGTGTATGGAGGTTTTCATCTATTCCTATGAGTAGTGTCAGGATGAATTTTTGATCTGATCTGGAAACATGTTTCCAGAAGAGTCTCCGGAGCATTTTCTTGAATCTTATGGTTGTTTCTTCAAAACATAACAATGCAATTATTTTGTGCTTCAATTGTTGAGGTCTTGGGTTTCTTGGGAATATTTTCATGTGTCTGTCTTTCGGTAAATATATATACTTGGTATTAGTTAGGCTATGTGAACGTTGTGGTTATTGTTGCTTTGCTGAGTAATTATGAATGCATTTCTGAAGTTTTACTAAATTCCTTAATTTGGGATGTATCTGGTTTCACTTCCTTATATTGTGCCATTCCTGTTTACAGGTTCATATGTGTGCTCCAAGCTTACAAGCTAAAAATATGGCCTACAAGCTAAAAAATACTTCCAATACAATACTACTGATACAGATTATGCATGTCGCTTTTCAATTTTCTTGTTATGGCCATATGGTGATTTACTTGTTAAATACTTTCAATTTTTTGTGACTTTATGGTCCTGATTTCCTTGTTACAATCTGATGTAGGAGCTCGATACTCCAAATGATCAAAGCCAACCATCGAAGATTCCGGTTTGTTTTTAATTTATGTCGTTCATAATTTGGAAAGCTAGCAACTTTCCAAGGCACTTAAATATTTTTGTTTATTATCATGTAGGTAAAGCGAAGAAAGAATGTCTCATTTGCTGACGTTGCAGCAACTCCGCTTTCACCTGTGAACTTGGGAGAAGATGAATTGCTTAGCAGAAACAGTTTGGGATTTAATTGAAGACATGTAATGTAGTTGAAGGTGTTCTTGTTTGTTTGAATGTAGATGAAAGTGTTTTTGTTTGTTTGTGAAACTACASATGCTTAGTCATCTCACAAAGATTRTTTTCCARAATTGTAGCCATCTTGGGTCATTAGATGTTGGGTGTGRGTGTTGACTCTAAGGTCTTGTAATTAATGTGCTGAAAACCTTTATGAATCAGCTAAWTGTGTCTCGTTTTGACCTCAGTTAATTAAATCAAATGTGATTTGTTAATTGTGAGGCTTACTTTACTTACTTACTACAGGATAAATGGGGAAAGACAGGATATGAATACACTTGTATGCGTGTACAGTCTTCTATAATATAAAATCACACAAGAGTACTATATAAGCAGAAAGTGAAAGAAACAAATATGGAGTACTTTAATTGTCAGGGCTAATTATGCACTGTAAAAAGTAAAAAACCATGAYTGAAAATTGAAGTTCAAACTCATTCATGAGGAAGTACAATGGATACGGAAAATTTTCAACAGTGTCGGAAAGATCAACAAAGCAGCAGCAAGGAAGAGTAACATTCTAACATACAGTATTAGAAATGCCTAATTCAGAAGTATCAGAACCAGAGAAAAGATTACAAATCAAAACTAATACAAACAGCAAATAGATATCCTAAGAAGCTATTAACAAATGCAATAAGATTGCTAACATCTTAATCGCACTTCAATAAGGCTGATGCCTGAAATCCTGCCAGCAAGCAAACTGATTGTTTGAAGTACCTACAGGCTTTCACTACAGCCTACCTTGTGTCAACATAAAACAAACTAGTCGCGGTGACAAGCATAAGACTTTGTAACTCCGTGGAATCATGCACAGAACACCATTAGTTAAATTCAACAAACAATGACAAGAACCTTATGAAACACGTTTAACCCTAAATGTATCTGCGGCTGCTTCTGAATGCTTGAACCACAGGCAGACAGGCTCGAGTGCTTAACAATACTAGTACCCTGCAAGAAGCAATTCTAATCCAATAAAAACATGTGGGATCAATAGAACCAACTTTGCAGATGGCACACTGATTGTTTTAGTGCCAACCTTGTCAACAGGTTACAATCTAGACACATGGACACTCTAACAGCATGGACTCAAACTCGTAAATATGATTTTTCTACATGCAATTTTGACAGTTTCATAACTGAGGACACCATAATTTGAAATGCAGGGATCAATAGCTAAAAAAATAAATAAATGCCAAGCACCAGACAATCATTTGCTTGGTATAAGATCAAAAGTTACCAAAACTACAGCTTCAAGCTCATAGCAACCTGTTACCGAAATTTGACCTGAAGTAATATGGCAATGAATGTTCAGAGTAGACTACTTGAAAAACATGTCAAACAAGTTACAGAGTACGTGCGAATAAGCAAATGCAGAACCAAGTTGCCATCGGCCATTGTCTAGACTCAAACTGGTTTCATGATTCACAAGAGACTCTGAGTAAAATATATCAGGACTGCTTTAGATTTTAGAATTAGAAAATTATTTGACATTCATTTGTATTACTACACTAACTACCTTTACGAAGACAATAACTTCGTCCATTGGCTTGATTGTACATTCTTTAGCGGTATACAGGGTCCCAACAGATTAAATACAATTGACATCTGAACTGATAACCAGGATAAAATTTCTATCAATGACTATATTATATGTCCAAAAACCACCTCCAACAACAGCTTTGGAAGATTGGAAATGAGATCAAAATCCTATCATTAGAGGTTAATTCAGAGGCTAAGAGCACCACACCAACACTGACTAATCTTCTATCACATATGTCAATTTTAAGTCACATCACATATGCCGATAAGTAGTTAGSCTAAAMTTCTAAAATGCCACAGAGACTCAAAGCAGGAACCCAAAACAATGAAGAAGGCAAACAACATATGTAAAATCAGAATATATGACAGAGTAACTTATTAGTTTCAGGGCTCTGAGCAGTTTACAAGAATCGACAATGAACAAAAGCATTAGAATACATACAATCACAGCACAAAATTGACAGCAATACCAGTTTACAACAAGCCGATTATATTAGAATAGTTAGATTAGTTCATACAAATACAACCATTGTTACATCCCACCTAAACACCAACTTTACTACTTAATCTCATTAACTTAGCATTAACCACTACCAATAATTATGTCACCCTTACTAGCAACCACATCACAGCTACAGAAAATTTGTGGGCCACAGAGTGATTCATACTATTACCAACAACTAACAACACCTAATTAAATAAAAATAAGTTAAATAACACCACCCTTAATTACTAATCAAGACCAATTACCAGACACCACCCTCAACTACTAATTAGGAACTTCAAGTCACTCAAAAAACAGCCTAGTCTTCATCATCGTCGTCGTCGTCGTCGGAGGAATCAGGGGGAACCACCTGTGATATTAGATAAAGAAAGTAATTCAGAAAAGGATTGAGAGGACCTTTGCTTAAATCAACAGGATTACTAATTATAATTTAGAGTCAATTTACCTTAACATCGCCTAGAAAACGAACCTCATCATCATCAAGGGCCTTCATGACATCGACCATGGCCTTCTTCTTATCCCACAAAATTACCACCCCGCCGCTTAAACTGAAAGATTCATCAATCACCCATCCCATGTCGAGTTTAAGTGCCTCCTCATAAATCATCTTGAAGAACTTCTCAGCCACTCTGCTCTCGGTCAGGATTATGACCATTGGATCATGAGCTTCGATGATTGACATGAGGTTGCCAATCAATGATTCCCGTTGGAATCCACGACAATTCCAAAGAGCAACTTTCTCACCCATGGGTAGCAGGGGAAAACCCTTATCCACCCGCGGCATGAACTTGACCTTGTGACACCTCTAAGGTTCCTCGATTGGCAGGACCTCTCGAGTAATAATAATTCCGAGAGCAGACATCTTTTCCTGGACTGAGAACACTTGAAAAGCGTCCGTATGGCTCCCAACCTGAGCGATTATGTCAGATTTTCCCACACCAAGTATTTGCCTTTGTAGGTGAACCACAGGTTTTGGGTCAATGACCTGTTGGAAAAAAGAAGTCTGGCTCAATGGCGTTCCAAGTGCCTCCTCGAGGATGTCTGCAAGCTTCTTCTTCACGACATCAAGCTTTTCCCGACCAAACATGTCGGCAAAGTTCGGCAAATGTGCCGGACAAGCACCCAAACCTCCATCGTACATCATCAAGCTCCCAATTATTCTTGGACGTTCAACAACGGGAGACAAGACAATATCAGCTAATTCCATGTCATCCAGGAACAATTGATGTGTTCCAACAACAATGAAATAGACCCATTTGCTGAAATCTATTTCATTTTCTTCTCCGGAAAGAACATCCATTAACTTGACCACATTGGGGCTTGGTTTGATTAGCGTGTTTGGGAACGAACTGGTGGTGTTGTTTGAGGATGAATTGTTGTTGTTTGAGGTGGAATTGTTGTTGTTTGAGGTGGAATAATTGTTGTTTGAGGTGGAATTGTTGTTGCTTGAGGCCATTTCTTAGTGTTTTTGTTTCACAGAGTAAGACGAATCTTTGGTAAGGTTTGCAATAGAGGGATGGAATGTAATTATAGACAGAATTTTTGAGCGGTAACTATTAATTTTGAAATCCAATTTCCCTCCTTATGAATTTCCTGGAATAAATTGTTGATCCACTGTCATCGATCCGTCATAAAAGAGATGGACCAATGGGAGGCAAAGAAGGCATGACCATTTGACAATCTTATGTCATCAATCCCACCTCCAACATGAGGACTAATGTCATCCACTGGATTGATATGCATGCATTGGAATCAACGGCCACTACCCAAGTAGATTTCGTGGAAGTAAGACATAGGTGACAAAATCAAGTTATTACAATGGGTGGTAATTTGGACTAATTTGCTCATAAAGTGGATCAAATTCAATTTACTCTAATAGTTTATAATTTAAGAGGACATAATTGACATAATTTAAGAGGCTAATATCATTAAACTAAGCTAATTGAATTGATTCAAAGCTAAACGTATTCAGACAAAGCTAATTGAATTAACTCTAAGTTAATATCATTCAAACTAAGCTATACAAATTCAAACAAAAGCTAATTGAATCAATTCTAATTTAATATCAAACTAAGCTAATTGAATTGATTCAAAGCTAAACGCAATTCAGTCAAAGCTAATTGAATCAAATCTAAGTTATATATCATTCAAACTAGCTATCAAATTCAAACAAAAGGTAATTGAATAATTTTAATTTTATATCATTGAACATAAGCTAATTGAATTGATTCAAAGCTAAACGCATTCTGTTAAAGCTAATTGAATAAATCTAAGTTCATAGCATTCAAACTAATTTATACATATTCAAACAAAAGCTAATTGAATCAATTCTAAATTAATATCATTCGAACTAAGCCAATTGAATTGATTCAAAGCTAAACGCATTCAGTTAAAGCTAATTGAATCAACTCTAAGTTAATATCATTCACAACTAATTTATACATATTCAAACAAAAGCTAATTGAACTCAATTCTAAGTTATATCATTCAAACTAAGTATACAAATTCAAACAAAAGCTAATTGAATCAATTCTAAGTTAATATCTCCGAATAAACTGAACTAAATCAACTCCAAGTTAATATCATTCAAACTAAGTTAATTAAATGATTCAAAGCTAAACGTATTCAGACAAAGCTAATTGAATCAAATCTAATTTAATATCATTCAACTAAGATGTATATAACAAATTAAAACAAAAGCCAAATGAATAATTTAAGTTAATATCATTCGAACTAAGCTAATTGAATTGATTCAAAGCTAAACGTATTCAGACAAAGCTAATTGAATCAACTCTAAGTTAATATCATTCGAACTAAGCTAATTCAATTGATTCAAAGCTAAACGCATTCATCAAGCTAATTGATCAACTCTAAGTTAATATCATTAAAACTAATTTATCATATTCAATAAAAGCTAATTGAATCAATTCTAAGTTAATATCATTCGAGCTAAGCTAATTGAATTGATTCAAGCTAAACGTATTCAACCAAAGCTAATTGAATCAAATCTAAGTTAATATCATTCAAACTAAGCAATACAAATTCAAACGAAAGCTAATTGAATCAATTCTAAGTTAATATATTTCCGAACTAACTGAACTGAATCAACTCTAAGTTAATATCATTCAAACTAAGCTAATTGAATTGATTTAAAGCTAAACGCATTCAGTCAAAGCTAATTGAATCAAATCTAAGTTAATATCATTTCAACTAATTTATACATATTCAAATAAAAGCTAATTGAATCAATTCTAAGTTAATATCATTCGAGCTAAGCTAATTGAATTGATTCAAAGCTAAACGTATTCAGCCAAAGCTATTTGAATCAAATCTAAGTTAATATCATTCAAACTAAGCTATACAAATTCAAACAAAAGCTAGTTAAATCAATTCTAAGTTAATATCCTCCGAACTAAACTGAACTGAATCAACTCTAAGTTAATATCATTCAAACTAAGTTAATTGAATTGATTCAAAGCTAACGTATTCAGACAAAGCTAATTGAATCAAATCTAATTTAATATCATTCAAACTAAGATATACAAATTCAAACAAAAGCCAAATGAATCAATTCTAATTAATATCATTCGAACTAAGCTAATTGAATTGATTCAAAGCTAAACGTATTCAGACAAAGCTAATTGAATCGATTCTAATTTATATCATTCAAACTAAGCTATACAAATTCAAACAAAAGCTAGTTAAATCAATTCTAAGTTAATATCCTCCGAACTAAACTGAACTGAATCAACTCTAAGTTAATATCATTCAAACTAAGTTAATTGAATTGATTCAAAGCTAAACGTATTCAGACAAAGCTAATTGAATCAAATCTAATTTAATATCTTTCAAACTAAGATATACAAATTCAAACAAAAGCCAAATGAATCAACTCTAATTAATATCATTCAAACTAAGTTAATTAATTAATTCAAAGCTAAACGTATTCAGACAAGGCTAATTGAATCAAATCTAATTTAATATCATTCAAACTAAGATATACAAATTCAAACAAAAGCCAAATGAATCAATTCTAAGTTATATCATTCGACTAAGCTAATTGAATTGATTCAAAGCTAAACGTATTCAGACAAAGCTAATTGAATCAATTCTAAGTTAATATCATTCAAACTAAGCTATACAAATTCAAACAAAAGCTAATTAAATCAATTCTAAGTTAATATCTTCCGAACTAAACTGACTGAATCAACTCTAAGTTAATATCATTCAAACTAAGTTAATTTAATTGATTCAAAGCTAAACGTATTCAGACAAAGCTAATTGAATCAAATCTAATTTAATATCATTCAAACTAAGATATACAAATTCAAACAAAAGCCAAATGAATCAATTCTAAGTAATATCATTCGAACTAAGCTAATTGAATTGATTCAAAGCTAACGTATTCAGACAAAGCTAATTGAATCAACTCTAAGTTAATATCATTCGAACTAAGCTAATTGAATTGATTCAAAGTTAAACGCATTCAGTCAAAGCTAATTGAATAAACTCTAAGTTAATATCATTCAAACTAATTTATACATATTCAAATAAAAGCTAATTGAATCAATTCTAAGTTATAATCATTCGAGCTAAGCTAATTGAATTGATTCAAAGCTAAACGTATTCAGCCAAAGCTAATTGAATCAAATCTAAGTTAACATCATTCAGACTAAGCTATACAAATTCAAACAAAAGCTAATAGAATCAATTTTAATTTTATATCATTCGAACTAAGCTAATTGAATTGATTCAAAGCTAAACGCATTCAGTCAAACTAATTGAATCAAATCTAAGTTAATATCATTCAAACTAAGCTATACAAATTCAAAACAAAGCTAATTGAATCAATTTTAATTTTATATCATTCGAACTAAGTTAATTGAATTGATTCAAAGCTAACGTATTCTCAAAGCTAATTGAATCAAATCTAAGTTAATATCATTCAAACTAATTTATACATATTCAAACAAAAGTTAATTGAGTCAATTCTAAGTTAATATCGTTCGAACTAAGCTAATTGAATTGATTCAAAGCTAAACGCATTCAGACAAAGCTAATTGAATCAACTCTAAGTTAATATCATTCAACCTAATTTATACATATTCAAACAAAAGTTATGAGTCAATTCTAAGTTAATATCGTTCGAACTAAGCTAATTGAATTGATTCAAAGCTAAACGCATTCAGACAAAGCTAATTGAATCAACTCTAAGTTAATATCATCAAACTCAGCTATACAAATTCAAGCAAAAGTTAATTGAATCAATTATAAGTTAATATCATTCGAATTAAGAGCTAAACGCATTCAGACAAAGCTAATTGAATCAACTCTAAGTTAACATCATTCAAACTAAGCTATACAAATTCAAACAAAAGCTAATTGAATCAATTTAATTTTCTATCATTCGAACTAAGCTAATTTAATTGATTCAAAGCTAAACGCATTCAGTCAAAGCTAATTGAATCAAATCTAAGTTAATATCATTCAAACTAAGCTATACAAATTCAAACAAAAGCTAATTGAATCAATTTTATTTTTATATCATCGAACTAAGTTAATTGAATTGATTCGAACGCATTCAGTCAAAGCTAATTGAATAAAATCTAAGTTAATATCATCAAACTAATTTATACAATAAAACAAAGTTAATTGAGTCAATTCTAAGTTAATATCGTTCGAACTAGCTAATTGAATTGATTCAAAGCTAAACGCATTCAGACAAACTAATTGAATCACTCTAAGTTAATATCATTCAAACTCAGCTACAAATTCAAACAAAAGCTAATTGAATCAATTATAAGTTATATCATTCGAATTAAGAGCTAAACACATTCAGCCAAAGCTAATTGAATCAACTCTAAGTTAATATCATTCAAACTAAGCTATACAAATTCAAACAAAAGTCAAATGAATCAAATCTAAGTTAATATCATTCGAACTAAGCTAATTGAATTGATTCAAAGCTAACACATTCAGTTAAAGCTAATTGAATCAACTCTAAGTTAATAGCATTCAAACTAATTATAAATATTCAAACAAAAGCTAATTGAATCAATTCTAAGTTAATATCATTCGAACTAAGCTAATTGAATTGATTCAAAGCTAAACGCATTCAGTCAAAGCTAATTGAATCAACTCTAAGTTAATATCATTCACAACTATTTATACATATTCAAACAAAAGCTAATTGAATCAATTTTAAGTAATATCATTCAAACTAAGCTATACAAATTCAAACAAAAGCTAATTGAATCAATTCTAAGTTAATATCTTCCGAACTAAACTGAACTGAATCAACTCTAAAGTTATATCATTCAAACTAAGTTAATTGAATTGATTCAAAGCTAAACGTATTCAGACAAAGCTAATTGAATCAATTTCTAAGTTAATATCATTCAAACTAAGCTATACAAATTCAAACAAAAGCGAATTAAATCAATCTAAGTTAATATCTTCCGAACTAAACTGAACTGAATCAACTCTAAGTTAATATCATTCAAACTAAGTTAATTGAATTGATTCAAAGCTAAACGTATTCAGACAAAGCTAATTGAATCAAATCTAATTTAATATCATTCAAACTAAGATATACAAATTCAAAAAAGCCAAATGATCAATTCTAAGTTAATATCATTCGAACTAAGCTAATTGAATTGATTCAAAGCTAAACGTTTATTCAGACAAAGCTAATTGAATCAATTCTAAGTTAATATCATTCAAACTAAGCTATACGAATTCAAACAAAAGCTAATTAAATCAATTCTAAGTTGATATCTTTCGAACTGAACTGAATTGATTATAAAATATTATACACGAGTAAAAATAATAATTGAGTTAAAATTATAAAAATTATTAAATTAATCAAATAAGACTAATTGAAATATCTTTAATTATACATGAGTAAAAAATTCTCACTATTAATGAATAGTAAGCTATTAATAAGAAAATATTTGTTGCCGTTATTTTGATATTTTTAAATTTAGTAAAGTTGCGATTAATAAGAAACGGAGGAAATATATTTTTGATACATACTCAATTTCAACATATAAGTCGATTTAACTCAAATCCTAAACAATGAAATACCAAACCCCAAACATAATAAACATGCAGAATTCATTTATGTTTAGTGGGCTTTATTTTTCAAAAAAGATAACGTATTCAGATCCCAAACCCTCAAAGCTAATTAACAATGAAATCCCAAACCCTCAAACCGTACACCCTCAAACCCCAAACCCTCATATCTAAAACCCTCATATCAAGGACAAAATACAAGATAACAAACATAATCAAACAATATTGCATCAAAAAAAAAAAAAAACAATACAACCAAGTGGAAGTACTAGCATAAACTACAGTAACGCAGAAGAAAAAGTTCAAAAGCCAAAGAAAACTTTCAAGAGTACAATCCCAAATATTTTCGAAAAAAAAGTGTATCACTACGGGCTGCCCTTTTTGTTCAACGGGCTGCTAGACCAGTGCCAATTGCCAAAGTGTGTACTATTATTGATGTTGATTTGTCACCATTATGTTACTTTCTAGTGGGTAAAAAGGTAGCTGACAATTGAACAGTACCTAGGATTAAAAAGGGAGGAAGGTGCCAAATTCATAAAGGGTGTCAAAATCAGATTACTTTGCCATTATTTTTTATAGTTTGTCCGGCCAAATTCGTATAATACCAAATTACATGCAACCAAAGTAGGGATTTTGTAATATGCCAAATTCATACAAGGTTCATAAAGGAGTCAATTGGAAATTTCATTTTTTAATTATTGCCAAAGTCAAAGATGAGGAAGATAACATGCAACCAAAATATCAAAGGGTCTTTTACTAACATAGCTAATTCGTATAAATTATTTACAAATGTCTTTATATTAAAAAATTATTTACCAAACTAACTAAAACCATGCAAAACAACTACGCTTAATAATTCTTAATAAATATTTTTTAGATATAACTAACTTACTATATTGTAGCATATTTTTTAGATATAACTAACTTCCTATATTGTAGCAGTCTAGAATCTTTTGTAACTAGTTAGGGGTAGTATAAAATTCATGGATTAATTAGTTTAATTTAACTATTTTACGTGATGTATGGTTTTCTAAATTGTTTTATATTTTTTTTCTACATTATCAAGGGATTAATTTCATCACTCAGTACACTATTTTTTTTTCCTTAAACTAAAGAGTAATCTAAAACCCTCCCCTAATATAATATTCTTTAAGATCTAATAATTAAACATACTTTTTTTTAGTTAAACATACGTTATCTTAACAAATTTATGATTTAGAAAATTGTAAAAAACATAAATAATARAAAAGAAGAAAGGGTAAAGAGCATGCTAACAGATGAAATTAAGAAGAAAAAAAAGCATAAAACCCCTCAAATAAAAAATTCATTATATCCAAAATAATTTCTAATAGTGCCAAATTGTTACAAGGTTCATAAAGGCACCCATTGGAAATTTCATTATTTTTACCAGTTGCCACATTCGTACAAGCATGCATTAGCCTGCAAGTCTGCAACAAAAGTTGGGTTGCCTGCTACATCTCAGTGCTAGGCTTCATGGGTTGCGTAAAAGCATGCATTAGCCTATATTGTTTGCTAGTAGTGCTTGTTTGAATTTACTTCTCTAACTAAGCATAGTGCCTGAAACACTAGTCAATGAGCAGATTAACGTTGGAACATCCTAGAACCTATGCCCTATATATATATCAACCCACTCCACTCAACTCCACGTACTCTTACTGCCTTGCTCTTCAGCACAAAAACACAAAACTTTTCCCACTAAAACACAAACCCTAGATATGAGTTGCCCCCATTCTCCCCCACTCCTCACTACCATGCAAAAGGGCAAGAGACCAATGGAGTCCAGAGATGAAGAAAACAATCCTTCATCCAAAAACTCTCGTAGCCCATCAAATACCACCAAGAAAAATCTCAAGAAGAAGGGTACCACATACTCGAAGGTTACCACATGGAGCTTGCGAAGGGGGATCTCCTTTAATGGTACATCCTCTGTTCAAACTGACTCCTTCGACAGAAGGGCTGCTTCGTTCTCCAGTCGCCATAAGAAAGTGAGAGCAAAAATGGCTGAAATCGATATGCTCCTTGAATTAAGCAGCGATGAGTTCCCATCTGTGGAGATCAATCAGAAGACAGAAGACACGGAGGTGAGGAGCAAGTTCCAAACACCTAAGAGGCTTGGGTCACACATCAAGAGGGTGTCTCACAGTGACAAAGACAAGGTCATTCGAGTCACTGTTAAGAGTGAGGATCCCGATGACGATGGCGTCGACTTCTGGATGGGCCCAACAACCAATTTTGGGTTCATCTACCGGGAGTACGGTTACCGCATCAATTCCTCCCCTGACTCCTTTGTCCT
The DNA here is from genome assembly GCA_008642245.1 of Bassia scoparia. Taxonomy (NCBI): domain Eukaryota; kingdom Viridiplantae; phylum Streptophyta; class Magnoliopsida; order Caryophyllales; family Amaranthaceae; genus Bassia; species Bassia scoparia. Next base: position 10,119 of record SNQN01001589.1, on the reverse strand, counting down.
GAAGTGTGGCGTCATGAACGTTGCTGATGAAGACACCCCCAAGACACTATACATGAAGCCACGCACTGGAAAATTCTTTGGTGGTCTGTGGTGAAAATGACCACCGAAGTCTACCAAAGTCAAATCCCACATGGCCCACCCCCAATTTACACAGCCACACTTCCTATTTTACACAGTCAGATATTATATTATGTATTTTATTGTATTGGTTGTATTGGTACTGTATAGATGATTTCGTTCTTTTTTTTTTAACAGGCACAATTATTAATTTATTATGTATTTCCAATTTGCGATCTTTTGCAGCTTCATTATTATGGTATTGTTCATCAATGGTGGCTCGCTGCAGCATTGTAAAGAGGCAAGTGGCTGGCTGCCATTAATGTGGCTTGCTGCAAGCATTGTGAACGAGCACTATTATTGTTTTACCCAGTTCAATGTTCATCAATGGTGCAAAAAAAAAAAAAATAAAGTTCATCAATGGTGGCTGGCCCATTAATGGAACTCCCAGTGAAGAACAAATTCACAATCCAACTGCCATCATTGAGAGTTTAATTAGTACGGGATTATGAATGTAATTTTGTGTTGTACTTTAAATTTTTCCTCAGTTTCGTTGTTGATTAACACACAACCATTAATGGAGGGTCACAGTTCGATTATTTTTCAAGGTGAAGAATTTTCCCTTTATTAGACGACAGTGGATTGGGACAACGAAAAAATTCCTAGCACTTTCGGTAGTCACGATAGTACATTTAGACACTGCCAAATTAAAGGTTGTAAATGAATGTCATCACAAATGATCAACAATGAAGAACAAATCAACAATCCAACTGCCATCATTGTGTGTAATTAGTAAGAATATGCTAGGGGAATTTTGTGTGAACTTAAAGTTGATCCTCACTGTTTCGGTGTTGTTTTACACACAAACATTAATGGAGGGGCACGAGTCCGATTACATTTCAAGTTGTTGCCTTCTATCAGACGAATGAGACTATAGTGGAGAGGGGACGACGTAGAATATTTTCTAGTACTGTAAGTCACTGCTAGTACATCAACCACTACCAAATAAAACGTTGTGAAATGAATTTGTCATCACATCAGATATTAAACGTGAGCCAAAATGTAGACTTATTTAAATGACGACCTTAATAAATTTGGACATCACCGAAACAAGAAAACGGTTGAATACCATTGTGTTTGTAATATTTGGTTAGAACTTAAACTAGTAATTATCCTCTCCATGACATCTATATCATTTGACTATACCGATATAAAAGCGATGAATACTAATCTACTATATTATTAAAATGAAGCGAAATCCAACCATCCAATACACGTGCATTCTACACCAAAATGGAGCTCCCATATTAAATCCCTACTAAACTTCTAATTCCAAAAAAAAAAAAAAAAACACCTAAAACTCCACTATAATCACTAACTAACAAAAATGGAAACCCATTTTTTTAATAAAAACAAAAACGACCTAAACATCCCAAAAATAAACTGTATGAAAATAAAAATGATAAAAACACTGTGCAAAAAAAAAAATAATAAAAAGAAGCACTTATTAATTGAGAAAAAAGTAGTTATCATGTTTAATCCTATAAACTAACTTCCATCAATTGTAAGTTAGTACCGCCATACCATAATTTTCACTAATAACATATTTGAATTTATTTTTCCCTCAAAACTAATATGAAGATACTACTCCCTCTGTTCCATAAGATCATGCCAGTTACTATTTATATGCTCCCAATGCATGTTTGTATCGCTTATATCTTTAGTTACACAATTGAAAAATTATAACAATTGAATATTAATAAATATATCATTAATACGAATCAAAACAAGACCCCACATGACTATTTTATAAACTATACATTGATAATTATTTACAAGATTCTCTTCACTTGTGAATAGTGAATAAACGTATGCATGAACTCAAGGAAGGAGTATAAATTATTAACATCCATATATTTCCATTTTACTAAAACTATATGGGAGGAGTGGTCAGGGTGGAGGGTGAGGTGAGAGTGGGATTGAGTAGAGAGATGGGCGATTTTGACATATAAATACGTCCATCACCATCACCATGGAAAAACAACAAAACAGCTTATATTTATTTTTCTACTAGAACAACAAATCACCATGGCAAATCAAAGTGATATATTCGACCACTTGGCGACTTTGTTCGTTAAGCTTGTTTATTTATGATTTAATTTATAAAATGAGATCCCAGCGTTAAAGAATGTATGGAGTTATGTTCGTGCACCATTTATCGAGATGTTGGTCGAAGCTGAAGAAGCTATGTACAACCATGAAAACGGACTATATAGCAATCAAATATTGAGACGTGAATATTCTTTTTATTATTATTGTAAAACTTAGTGCATGCAAATCGATACTGAAATCTTGAACTTTTTATTTTATTCAGAACCGAAGGAAACTTGGACACTACAACCCGCAGCAGAGAGTACTTCAAGCTAGGATGTTATGAGAACCTTATTGCTGTCATAGAGTTGAGTCTTGAGACATGGGTGGAAAAGAAGTCCCCTATAACGATCTTTTCCCCTAGAAAAAAATAACTTGGTAAAAAACCACATGTCGAGTATTTACCGTGTAATGAGCATGGTGAACGTTGTTGCATTACCAACCACCCCTGAACTTGTCAGGGATGAGTCAAGCGACAAACCGGTCTCTATGGCTTCGTTGAATACTTCCGGACAATCCACACTATCATCTTCATAGACCTCACCGATGGCTGTTGAATTCACTTTTATTTTCATTTCAATTGATTTTCGTTTCATTTTTTAGGAATAGGGAGTTGCTCCTTGTATTATCAAGTATTCTTTTGTCATTCAATTCAATGTGAATATAAATTACTATCTTCCTCTATTCTGCCTTATCATTTTGTTTATTATGGTGTGTCCTATTTATAATATGGTTATGTCCAAATGTATATTATAAGATCTTAGCTCGAATCAATTTGATAATATTTCAATAACTGCAATCTAATTTCCCCCGGAAAAAAGTATTATCCTCCTCTAATCCTGGTTACCGCACATGTAAACGTGGGAAGTTAGATAAAGAGGGATTGACCTAGCAGATGGTGGGAAACCTCTATTTAAGAGCTTGGCCGACTTGTTTTTAGGATTTAGTAAACATTGCATAGCCGCAAGCATTATTTTAAATTGAGTAATTTTTATAATTTGGCAATGGCGTCTTTTCCAGTGAATGACATAATCGATCATTTGTGCGWCACAATTACAATAAGCACGTTTGTGCGTCATTTATTTGACAACATCGGAGTAAAAGGTGTACAAGATTCTTTGGATAAATGCGGCGTCCTTGTACCGTTTATGAAAACAGTTTATGAATCAGAATTGAACTTTATGTATAGTGAGATGGGGATCTATGATTATAATACGATARCTTCAGGTACAATATATTTTTCCAAACGACTTACATTATTATTATTATTATTATTATTATTATTATATTACATTCTATTTAGCAAATGAGTTAACACTTTGCGATTAAACTGTTTGATTCAGATCCTCCTGAGGAACTTGGGAACAAAGCACGTCATGTTGAAGAGTTAGCCCAATTTCGATTGTTCATGAGAAACCTTATTACCACTGTCAATGGTGGCCTTGTAATGGTTCGTTCATTAGTGGAGGATCAACCAAAATTAATCACTRAGGTGTTTGAGCAAGAAGAAAACCGGGTACCATGTACCGACATCTTTAGTGAACAAGAATGACGAGGGTGAGCCAATTGAAGCATCATATTTCTAACCTTCCAAGTCTGTAAAATCAAAAAATAAAAATAACTCACAGAGATCAATGGCGTGTCATGGTTGAAGCTCAATTCCATTTCCTATATGAACTATTGTTTTGACAAGGAAATGTTTTTTAATATTTTTAGTGTTTATGTGGTTTTATTTTTTTTTCTGACATGAAGTGTTTATGTTTTCTAATTCAATATATTGTTGTTGTTTTCCATCACCCTCGTCATGAGAATACTATAGGCCATATCCAAAACTAATATAGGTCACGTCCAAGTATATGAACATCAGTAAAATTTATTTTTTGATACACGGAAACCGCTCATTATGTAACCTACTGTGTTATATAATGAAACGACTTAATTGTTTTCATTGTGATAAACAAAAGACACGTTGTTTCATGATACATACTATATATATATATACACTCTTATCCAAAAAAGTTACTGTCACACTTCTTGTTTCATTTGTCTAACGTTATTGTAATAAAAAAAAGTCTTCTCACAAAATGGAATTTCTTGGTCTACCATATCCACATGTATTCCCAAATCACCATCTTCGAAGGCATCATATGGAAGAAGATTATGATCTTACTATTAGAGAGGATGAGAAACGTTGGAACGAAGCCCTAACTAATCATTTTGGGCCAAACCCCGTTGTAAAAGTAGAATCATCGCGCACTAACGCCAATTACATCATTGGCAACATGGAAATCATGTGCGATTTGATTTTTCCACGTTTGACTATTGATGAGCGTCATGACGCGATGCYAGTGTGCAAGGCGTGGGGAAAGGYCATYRCAACTTCTTTCTTTGCTCMAAATTTCAAACAAAGATATCAACAATCTATTGAGTCCGAGGCTAACTACCATTACACAGTGACTTTACGTCGCCAGAGGGATCTTCCTCCCGTTGTGATTGATTTCAAATGTGATTGTGACATCTGGGAAGAACGGAGTCACTGGGCGGCTTTCGTGGTGGAATGCAATGCAGATGATGATGAAAAACGACTATGGAAGGCGTTCAATCCTTTGTGCCCGGTCAGGTCATGTCATGGATTTACAACTGAAATAACACAGAGCAATTTAGTATGTAGATTTGATTAATTATATAATGATAGTTGGTTTTTAATGTTAGTTGTTTCCTGCTTTGTTCTGTAGTTTTGTATTGGTAGATAAAATTTCAGTGTCATGTAAATCTTGGATATATCATAGCACTAATTCAAATAACTTTGTATGTAATTCAATGGAGGTTTTCATGAAAATACAAATTGGTTTAATTCAGCAAAACGAACTTTATGTCCTCCAATGTTATTTTCAATGTGAAACAATCAAAGCAATCAATATACTTATTGATGATAAATTTTTTTAAAGTGAAAATTTCCATAGTAATCAACTCATCTTTAATTTTAGAGAATGAAAAGATCATAAAAAGAAATAACATAATTTAATTTATTATTTTTTGAGTGAGTGTCCCTGTTACCTTTTGTTCGTGTAGCAAAGTACATATTCCGTTCTTGGATTTGGAATGTCACGATGACGCAAGGGCTACTCAAAACTGTTTCCATGAAGGGATTTTAACACCACACTTGTTTTAGGATTTGACAACAACCAGAACTCATATTTACCATGCAAATAAATCACACCAGGAATGATTAATTACAATCTGGTTCTAATATGATTCTTCGTTTTGTAGATCTATTAAAAACTTTCCAATAAAATCATTGTAGAGACTGATAAAGGAATAAGAAGGTTTGAGTTTTCCAAAATACTTTTCGAGGATGTTTCCAACTTAATAGTTAAAATTCTTTATATAATGAGCATATACCGGCCAAAAGTGATAGGTCCATTCCAAAATTATTGAGGATTCCTCCATAACTTCCACGCTTACCTCAAAATAGGAACCATTTTCTCCACTTCTTGTTAATTACGTTTAAGTAGGATATTATTTGAACGTTATAAGTTTGCATTTACTTCTTGTTATTACGTTAAGTAGGATATATTAGGATATATAAGTATACTGATATTAATATTACTAATATATATGTTAAAATTTTATGATTATTATATATATAATATAATACATAATTAATAAGGTGGGAATGGTTAGGGAATGTTTGGGAGTAAAAATATGGAGGGTTTGGGATTGCTTTAGTATTGTTTATGTTTATTAGATATTAATTTAGCTTTAGATTTGTTACCATATAGGGACATATAATTTAGATACTAAATTGATAGACACATTCGTATTCAAAACCATTATATAACTTAGGTTAATGTCCAAATAAATTATGGTCCGTACCGGTAAATGTGAACATGATAATAAAATTTTACAAAAAGATGTCCTTTTTGTTGGCATTAATTCCAATGTATCAAAGTCGTTGAAAGTCAGGCGATTTTAGACTTTTAATTATTTAGACATGACCTAACTTATTTTTGGTTGTATCCAAACGTAATTTATAAAGGTATTTTCCAAATTTTCTTTCAATCTTCTTTTTCACTTGTTGTTATTATTCTCTCTTTGTCCATTAGACTTTGAAATAAACCCTCTAATGATTGTTCGTTTGTAGATCTAGGATTAAACTTTTCCAATAAATTCATTTGGGTAGGAGACTGATAGGATAAGAAAAGGTTTGGGATTTTCAATTTTTTTTTTTTTTTTTTTTTTTGCAGGATGGTTTCAACTATAGTTAAATTCTTTATATAGTAGCATCATACGCAAAAATGATAGGTTTCCATTCCAAAATTACTGTGAGTATTCCTCCATAACTTCTACGCTTCCTTCAAAATAGGAACAATTTTTTCTCGCACTTCTTGTTATTGCGTTAAGTAGGAATTATATATGAATATAAGTAATATTGATATTATATCTACTATATTATGTTAAAATTATTTATGATATATATATATATAATAGTTATTATGTATAATACAACTAGTATTATATATAATATATATAATTATACGTATACTATATATATAGTATATATATATATATATATATTTTAGATATTAAGTAGCTTTAGTGCCTTACTGTCTTGCCTTAGTGGCACATTACTCGACATAGTGAGACCAGTAATTACGGTATACCGTATATTTTAATTGTTTCTTATAATAACTTTAAGTTATTATTCTTATTCTTGATGATATTATTATTATTATTATTATTAATTTATTATTAGTGTTGTTGTTGTTTGTTGTTTGTTGTTGTTGTGTTTAATGTATCTTGTGAAACTTCATTCAAAAGTGTGTAGTATGTGTGTATTTGGTGTGTAACTTTGTTATACTTTTTAATTGTAATGTTGTTGAACTTTTGGGATTTGTTTATTTATTTTCTAAGTATTGACCAAGAACAATTTTGAAGATTTGAATTTATTAATTATTGTTTTGGTAAATTCAAATAGGTAAATATTTTTAGCAATGATTCATAGATCCGTTTTGGATCCGTTTAAGAAATCCGTATCCGTAAGATCCGCGGATAGGATATGGATCATAAGGAAAAAAAATACCGACGGATAGGACTCGGATCTTGGATCTTCACTCAAAAAACGGATCTGGATCTGGATCCAGTAAGATCCGGTCCAGAATCCGTCCGTTGCCATCCCTAGACGCTCGCACACATAGAGGATGTCCTTCTTCAATTCAATGAGTCCAGTTGGATCTTAGCTTTAGGATCGAGTCCAGAGAGTCTTTCCAGACTAATGTTATATTCTTTTTTCCATTTCGGGTCTATGTCATTATTAGGATCGTATACACTATCTGCAAATTAGCCTCTATGTAAATAAATTCTTTTGTGTTATAAAAAGTATCTACCGTTTGTTGTATCATCCAGTTTGTGTTCCTCCGACTGAGCGAGTTCAGGTTAGGATCTGCTCTCTAAACTTAGTTATGGAATGATTAATAATCGATCCTACAATTCAATGGACCATTGCCAAGAGAGGCCTTCTTTCATAGCTCCACAAAAAACCTCTTCCCTCCATTCCTTCATCACATCAAATAAATCCCTTGAAGACCTTTGAGCCATAACACTATCATCTCAGCCTATCTTTCTTTTCATTACCCACATTGCCTACCCTTTAGATCAATACGGTGCGTAGGAAAGACATGTGCAAAAAAGAAAAAAAAAAGAAAAGGAAAAGAAAAAAATGAGCAAAAAAGCAAAAAATCAAAGTTCAATGCCAGTTATACAAAAGTCATCTCAAAATGCAAATCAATGCTAAATCCAAAAGTTCAAAGCCCAATGTCAAACAAAAAAAGCAAAAAGTCTAAAAAGCACATGCGCCACATCGGTGGGTCACTGCAAGCCTTTTCAAACTCGAACACAGCCTCACATTGGCAATGCAAAAGCCCCTCTCACATACGAGGCCAATTGTCCAAATCACCAGCAAGAAACTACGACGTGGGTGTGATTCGTAAGGATACGTAGGAGCCTATTCTTCGAGTCCGACCCAAAACTCAATACCTCTGAGGTCACTCTCTCATATAGTTTGATTTCCTTAAAGTCAGAGCAAAATTCCTAGTGTAGAACCCGACATAGACTCGAGTTTGAACCTGTACATCATGCTAGCCAACACATCATTCCTCGTTACTTACCACTTAGTCCACAAATTTTAGGCCTATTTATTTCTTGAACCTTTAGCCTATTCTTTCATATACACCTTAAAGGGCTCTCCCCTCAAGTCTCTTCCTTAAGGCTATCTCTCTGTAGCAGTCATCAGGCATCCCTCCTCAACATCGCAGTTGCATAGCATTTCCTCCATGTTCTCTTTCCTCTCAGCATTCAGCTCAAGTTACCGATTTGGGCAATCGAAAATGACATCCCAGTAACCCTCATCCCATCTCCATTACGAGCCTAGTAGAAGCCAAGACCCATGACCCACGACAAATTCACTAGGCCTTAACTTTATCATCAAACATTGCCATCTCCAGCCTCGATCAAGCTGGGCGGGCTCACCCACTAACCAACCAATCACACCGACAAATTAAGGAAGCCATATCCCGCAACCCACCCCATGGGTTGGGGGGGGTTTCCCTTCACTTGCATCCACAGCATCGCTTTTCTCGACATGGGGCTTGAGACGGCTCCATACCGAACCAAAAGCATCTTACGCATTGTTCAAAGTTTCCTTGGTCATTCATGCATTAGATCTATAGAATGACTTGCATTACACATATAGCCATTGCGGGCAAACACTTCATAAGCATCTCAAATTGACATCACAAACATATCATGCATATGCATCCTGCACAAAACTTTACATTGCACATTACAACATTGCACACTCACACGAGGCCTTAGGGCCCATCTTCAACATGCAGGTGCCTAAACACGCCTTACGCATCAATCGCTATAGAGCACGCGATTGTTGCCTACAAAAACACACGCAACAGTTCTTTCCGAAAAGCGAGGTCAAGCGTAGGGAAGGTTTTCCTGAGGAACGAGGCGCTTCAAAGGAAATTCCATATCATCAACTCACACGCCTTCGACATTTCATACCGCTAATAGATACATACACGATTGTTGCTACAACCGCAACTGGAAAGCCAGGTCAGCGTAGGGATCGACCTCGAAGGAAGAGGCCGCATTATCCGGACGGAACTTAATTTTCTTTTCCCGGAAAAGCCAAGGTTCAGCCGTAGGGAAAAGCTACCTGAGGAACGAGCGCTTTTACCGAAGATATTCAGTCACCCTCATTTTCACTCCTGAAAGGCCAAGGTCAGGCAGTAGGGAGAACAAGCCACGAGGATTCCAGGCGCTTCAAAAGGCATAAAACCGCATGGGGCGGGTAAAGGGTAAAATTACTTAACCTTTGCAGGTAACCAGTCGTACTATGCGAAAAGGGTCCTCGGGGTCACAGAACGTCCTGAGTTGCCTACGCCCGATCAAATACTTTGACTTTCCGTCTCTTCAGAATCAGTCCAATAGTGGGGGCTTCTTCCACACACAGTCCCTTTAATAACAACTGGGTTTTGGATTCTTCTCACCGCACGAAAGAAATTCCATATGATGCACATTTCGGGTCTACGATTTCCTCCCGCTACATGAATCCCAGCCACATCTTTTCGGGGTCCTTGTGTTTTCTTCCTCTTCCCAGCTACAAAAAGAAATCTCCAAGCAAAACATCTTTCTGGGTCTTATGGTTTCTTCACCTGTCCTTCTCTCCCTCTTCCTTTCCTTCTCTCCGTCCTCTCTCTCGCTAACATAGAATCTCGAAGCAATACTCTTATCGTCTTGGAAATTTCTCTTCCTTCTCCGCTAACAAGAAATAGTATTAAGAAGTTTCCGTTTAGCATTTCTCTCTTTTTCTCGGGTTTAGAATCTTTCCTTCTCCCTGTC
>SNQN01001588.1:49768-73796 GCA_008642245.1 Bassia scoparia | reverse complement strand
CAGTACCCGTATATGTCCCCGTATCCGTATCGTGAAACCTAGCTTTAAACCCAAATAATGTATGGTAGGAACTTCATGGAACATAAGGAGTATAAATTTCCTGACAAATATTAAATTGCAATTTTATTTCACTCTTTTTAAGGTTTATTGAATAAATGTACAAATATTGTGTATCGCACGGACCCTAAACTAATAGTATACTATATAGATAGTTACACTACAAAAAAAAAGGCATAATTGACGCTTTTTGTTCGATGCTTTGAAAGGGTCGCTCATTTTTATGCTTGCGCAAAACAAAAATAGCAGATTTTGATGCTTTTATGGTCGTTGTTTATATTGACCCAAAAATGCGTCAAAATATGTATAAAACATGTGTAAATCACGTGTTCGTTGCAATTGGCAGTGTATTCAATTTTTTTCGATTAATTTCAACTTTTATAATGCTTGCTATTTGCTCTAGAGCGGGGACTTTGGTTAAAAACTGTTGATTAACTGCATTTGGTTAACGAATTGAACTGAACTAACTGAACTGAAATGAACCACAATTGAAAATTAAACCGAATTAAAAACTGTTCTATCAACGTAAACTGCATGTAACTGAACTGAAACTGAACTGAAACTGAAACTGAAACCAAAATGAACTGAAATGAACTGATCTTGAGGAAACCAAACTGACTGTAACTGAACTGAAATTAACTGAAAATCAAATAAACTGATTTAAACTGAACTGAACTGTAACTGAACTGAAATTAACATGAAAATCAAATAAAACTGATTTAAACTGAACTGAACTGATTTATTTTACTTACTATTATACTAATTTAATCATATAATATGTGCATAAGTGTATTATTTTGGCATAATTCATAACTTGTTTTTTAAAGAGATAACTTTTATTACGTTAATCTAAACAAGAAATTAAAAATATTATTCATACTAAATTTAAATTTATAATTATTTTAACTTTGATCATCATTTTTATAAATATATATATATATATATTATATATAATATATATATATATATATATATATATATATATATATATATATATATAATATATTGACTGTGACTAATGATTTGGTCTAAATAATACAATTCAAACTAATTATATAATTTGTTAAGATTTTATAATCGACTCTATTACATTGTTATTTAGTTTCATTGATCTAGGTTAGCCAATAGTAAATTAGTAACTTGGCATTATCACTGATCATATGATCTTACATGCAAATTATTTATATTCACGTTATTAGATTAACTTTGATCATAATCATTTCATATATCGATCGAATGGTTTCGTATAATTGTTTATAAACTTATTAATGTATGGTTTGATTTAATACAGTATATATAACAATCTTACTGTTTTCTTAGTGAATTAGAATCGATTTGTGTACAATGTTATCTAGTTTCATTCATTAATCTAGAATAGGCTAATGTCAATTTGTATTGATGTTGAGCATATTAAGTTGTCCAATTATACATTTATACTTCTACTTGACTTAGTTGACTATAGTTATTCAACTTTTAGTATCATCCTTTGATATATTGACAACTTCGTAACACTTTATTACAAACTATATATAGTCTATAGATGTTTTTTGTATTATAATAGTTTTGATCAAATACGAATATACAATATAATAAATATGATCTAATACGAGTATCCGATTTGTTTTGACGTTGCTCGTATGTCGTATCATCTTGTATGTATAATAATTCAACTTTGATCATCATCCTTCAGTATTGATCTAGTACAAATATACGGTAAAATAAACACACCTATTAAAAAGTGTACTAATAATTTTAAAATAGTCAAAAAGGTACAAATCGATATATAACAAATATAAATTAATCACTCAAACTGTTAATGATCAAAGCACGAAACTTAATTCAACCGAACATCTGTTAATTGAAATTGATAGTTATAAAATTGTCCATTTAGAACCGAACATATGGTTTGGATCAACACCATTACTAACCCCAAAAAATACAAAACTGAATGCAAACTGAATTCAAACCGAAAAAAAACCGTTTAAACTGAAAATTGATAATAACATAATGAACTGTTTGAACCGAACCATATGGGTTGAATCGAAGTCAACAGGAACTGAACTGAACTGAACTGAAGAGGCAAGTCAACTGTATCGGTTTCAAACTGTAACCGGTAAAGTTATAACTGAAAACAATTCAAGTAATGAAAAAACTGAAATCAACTGAACTGAAATCAACTGAACTGTTTGGTTCGATCCATAACTGAACTGGTTAACTGAAGTCCCTCCTCTATTTGCTCTCCTATTTTTGAGAATGTACATGTGTACTAGGCATGTACCCCTTTTGCTAAATGTTGCTTTTGGTTTTTAGTTTTTTTATCACAAGCTAAATTGTGGAGAAAATTCTTTAATGGTCTTAATTTTAAAAGACCAYCGAAATAAATGAAAGTCAAATTTCTTTTAATCATTTGTTGAATTTTTGGTCATCTCCATAAAGTTAAAATGTTATAACCAAATAAAGTCAAAAAATTTGTATTTCATACAAAATATAGATTTGAGGGAAATATAATGGATAATTCACTTTTTTAATTAAAAAAAATTAACATAGACTAAATTTATTACATGTTTATAGAATGTTTTAAATTAATATAGAGTAAAAAATGAACTTTGTCAATACAAATAATTTGAGTAAAAGAGGAATTAGTAATTGATTTTTAAACGAATAGTAATACTTTCTGTGTTATATATGTGTGTTTTTTTTTTCTATATTTAATTAGAAGATTTCTATTCCTATAAATAAGTTTTAAATTACTTATACAATTTCCTTTCTGGACAAAAAGTTTTTGATCTTTCTATTTCTTTTCTTTTTTAAAATTTGAGTCCTCGCCAAAGCTATAGTGAAAACATAATAAAAATGACAAAACTGAAAACAAAAGGTGTCTAGAAAAGGACTACTTATCTTTTGATGGTAAWCTATATGAAAATACTAATAATAAAATTTCTTTCATTTTATATTCCTATTTAGATAATTTTAAAGTTGTTTTTTGATGTTAGAGTTTAACTTATGTTAATTATATGTAATACATTATGTGATTAGTGCTTTATAAGTGTACATGTACACTAAATGACTAATATATCATTGAATCTAATATGGAGTACATAGGACACCCCTAAAGAATTCGTCAAAAATTGTGTATGAATTGTTCATCGTGTAATTTTAAATTATTTTTTATAACTTTTAAATTGTTTGGGCGAAAAATCTAAAAGTACAAAATTATTTCTTCATCATCCTTGATTTTCTATCAAAGRTGTTCAATACTTTAGAGGTTTTAATCAATGTTCAATGRAGAAAATTAAAAGAAAATGATTACAAATTCGAAAAATAAGACGAGAGAAATATTGAAAAATACATTTGTAACTACATTTGGTTATAACCATAAAAGATGGTTGTCATGTCCAAATATTTGAAAAAGGAGGAACACCAGCACAAAGAAAAACAAACAACTTAGAAACCACTACAAGGGACAAATTTATTGACAAAACTAAAGACCCAAGAGACGTCGTATCCAAAAAAAAATTGCACGGAAAACCGCTCGACCACCTCGAGAGCAAACAACAGTAGTAAAACTACACCCTCCAAACCAAGACGCGATATGGGTAGCACCCAAGTATAAACCGTTTCCAACCTTGGAACAAAACCAACCTAGCCATCACCTCCAAAATCGAGACCCGTGAAGGCCCGATCCTACCACCGATCTCTCGCAAAATGAGACGTCACCTAGCACGCCAACAATTGATGGACAACCACCACCCTCGAAGGTTGGGACTACACAACGAAACAAACAAAATTAAAATAGAGAAAAACTTATAAAATGAAAAGAGAACAACAGACGATCCCACAAAAGTCGTTTGATAGCAAACCGTCAATCTCCACCGGTAAGGCCGACACCAACACCCAACCCTAGCCAAAGGTAACCCCCTATGTCCAAGCGGATTGGATAGAAAGATAGCGACAGCGTAGTAGCGGTAGAACGACACGAAACAAAACAACCGAATTGGTGAAAAGTATAGCACGCTCACGGGGACTTTAAAATGTAAACGAGTTTACCAACAAGTCGACTCTACCACTTGAAGAGAAGCAAAGGGGAGAGAATGTTTTCGAAAGAAAGGGTTAAGAGAAGGGGTTTGAAAGTTGGTCTACAATAGCCTAATTAGTATACTAATCTTATTTTGATTGTAGTGTATTAAAAAATAATCAGTATAATATATTTGAATTCATAAGTAACTAATATTATGATCCCAATTAAATCCTTTATAATTATTTTCATTATTATCTAATTATATTATGTAATAAACAGACAATCAATGAGCGACAAATGTCAGCACCACGTTTGATATGCTTGTCTTATCTTCTATTATTAATATTAATTAGCAAAGAACCAAGGAATGACACATGTTACATCCTAGTTAAAAAATTTCCCTCCAAAACTTTTTTCTTTTCATTTTTTTTTTTTTTGAAAAATTACTACGGAGTAATATAATACTCCCTCCGTTCCACTAAATTCATGCCATAATGAATAGTTCTCCACAATTCAATAATAGTGAGAATATTTTAAATTCTCGTCAATATATAAGAATGAATATAGTCAAGTGGAGTCTTGTTAAAATCGTATTAACAAGTAGTTTATTAAAATCTTTTTTATTTTTATTTTTATCTCATGTTAGAAAGTGGCAAGAATTTAGTGGAACAGAGGGAGTATACTAAATCTAGAATTTAGATTGTTTTAGATTCTAATTAAAGAATTTATCCATCAATAGCTAACAAAGAATACATTTTTACTAAATATATAGAAGATTTTACATATGAATATATAATTATTAATAAACAATTGACTAATAATTTTTCTCTAAGATTTTACAATTTTTTTAAAATTATTTTGCATTTTTTAATATGAGTAGCAAATTGTACTTCGTTATTACTTGAACATTATATTATTAACACGGTTATTTATACGAGCACTCTAAGACAATTTATTTTAATTTTTTTACAAGAAAATAAATTATTATTAAACATCACTAATTAGGGAGGACCATCTCTGAGAACTCTTCAATCCACACAGAAAAAACATCAAAATTACGACTACTATTTAGAATTTATAATAAATATTATAGACTTATAGTAGTATTTCATTGGTATTAAAAAACAACTAATTCAACGCTTTACCTGTAATTTAAATTCATTATCTAAGGCTTATATGATAGCTATGTATATATCACTCTTCTTAAACTTTTTTTCTATTTTATTCACATATAAAATAATACAAATGTTCGTTCCCTGTACAAATTAAATTTCAATTTTATATCATAGCCTTTAAGCTCTTGTGAATAAATTTAATAATCTCATACATATATTGACGGGTCCTGGACTATTATTATCTTTATACCATACTCTCTCCGTTCCATAAAAATTCCTACCACTTCCCTCATATGTATGTTCTATAATGTTTATATCACATCCACTTTATTCCATTTAGGAAACATTATTTTATTTGTTTAATTGTGGTGGTCCCCATGTGAAACCATCATTATCATTGCAACACACTCATGTGCATTAAATAACGTAATTTTATTTTTTCTCTCTCCAATCAAAATCTACCTTTTAACTCAACTTTCATAATTTCTCCTTTTTTTTAGATTACTCCATTGTCTTAAAACGACAATTCCCAAAATAGATGCCCATTCTTTTTTTCCCTTTTTGATAGGGTCCACACTTAAAATAATCATTAATCTCTCTTCCAATATTCTTTTTTGTGGGGCCACGTAGTTTCCAACTTCATTAAAATATTCATCAATACGCCTTACTTTTAACCTTTTTCTCCTTTTTGACCCCCACTTACAATATTAAAATATCCATCAATACACCTCATCAATCATCAAATTTTGACTCGATTTCCAAAATTTAGATATTGATGCATCTAAAAAAACGGAGGAAGTATTATATTAGTTTTCATACTTTAAACCTATGTGCACGGGACGCCATATGGTCGGTGTCCCCCGTACCGGGGACAAAACGGGGACGGGACGCGTTGGGTACGGCATGGGACGTCCTCGGGACGCCGTTGACTTCAAGGGACGTCGTTGACTATCGGGACGTTTCGGGGACGGCGTTGAACTTCACTGACGTTCCCCAAAGGCAATTGTGACCTTTTTATTAAAAAATTAGAGCAAAATACAGTCAATTGATTATCTTCAAATCGAAAATAGGGTTTCTCGACACAACGCCAAAAGTTAGTTCTTCCTTATTAGATCTTCTTGGCTAGTTTGTGGCAGGGCTTCTCTTTTTTTTTAAACATAAAAGAGCATATCTATTATTTAATTCGGGCTGTAGCCTAAAAACTACAATCTAGCATAAGTTGCTTGACAAGCCAAAGCATTAAGCAGTCAGAGCTGCACATTATGAGGATAAGCTCAACTGGGCATTAAACATACAAAAGCCATAGAATCAAGCAACCCAGCAAACACCTAACAATAGTGTGATCCAAAAAAACAAGGTCAGCAACATACAAATCCACCACCAAAGCAAAAAAGCAAAAGAGACAAGTTCCAGCAGTTACCCAAATACAGTCCATCACAAGAAACATCAAAGGAACTAGGAATACCCAATTGGTGATATCATACTCATAAGCAATACGAGCACAATCTGGAATGTATACCATAAGCTTTCGTGGTGGCAGTTCATCGACATCCCATGGGCAGCAAAGATCATGAGCGCTAACAGTTTGCACTGTTCTAGGAGCATGCTAAGCTTTACAATTCCAACTACTGAGAGCTCTGTTAATGTCCGAATAAGCACATTCATTTCATGATGGGAAAAGTTCATTGCATTTCAATGAGAATCTGTAGATCCGCAGCATCGGTCTCAACCTCGCTTGGTTATCTTCTTTTTTTTGCCAACATAAAGGCCATCTCGAATAGCATATAACTCTGCTGCTTGGGCAGACTTTGCCCTATAGTTGGTTGAGAAACCTGTCACCCATTGACCTTTTGAGCTTATGGACTCCCCCACCGCAGCCTTCCCGAAATCTCCAAGCTCCATCATATTGAGCTTGCTGGAATCCAGTAGAAGCAGGAGGAGGACCAACGAAGTTTCTTTCCCAAACCAATGTTACCTTTCCCCTGAAACGACAATGATGAGTGCAAATTCATACAGAAATGAAAATAACACTTAGGGATTTATGAGCAAGGTTAAAACACAAAGTTCCTAGAGTTCCAAATATGCCAAGCACTCGAAAAAGTTGACACCACCTCAGTTTTTTGTTCATAAATGAAAAAACATGCCATCATTCCAATTTGTATTTAAAAAAGGAAAATAATCAAAGTCAGTAGAGGATGGCAACCAATTCATATTCCAAATCACACGAGTACTCTGACAATCTCGAAAAAGATTGCAAATGAGACTCATTAAACAACACATCTGGAGCAAATTAGGGCTAAAATTTTCCAATTTTGGCACTAAGTTGTAGGCAGTTGAGATGCTATGGCTAATATTCCACATTAACATTTATAACTAAGGGAGTAGGGATTTTCCCAGTTTCTTCCAAGGAATGATAGCAGCTGAACTAGGAATAGGAGGAGACGTTAAAATAGGCAGTTTATGTTGAAGTTTCCAGAAGTGAGAACTTCCAGGAGATAGTATCAGCTGTATCAGATTAAGAGGAAGGGGAATTTTCATTGATTATCAATTATGTAGAGGGGAGAGGTGCTCAATATCATGGAGTTCACAAGCTGAGCACATTAATGATCCTCACAAAAATCATTTGCAATTCTGGGGGGGACAGACAATGATTTCACAATTAGAGTCTGTCCCCAACCCAATGGCTAAACCAAAGTGAAGGCCAACCCCATTTCCAATTAATAGAAATTAAACCCATTTTTAAGATATCCCTACCTTTCAAAATTCCCCTCCAATGTGTGAGTGATTTGGGAATTTAGAAAACAATCAAAAATTGGCAGGTTAAGAATTTTATCCTTTAAAATTTTAACCCAAAGTTTATCAGGTTGAGTAAGAAAACGCCCAACCTAATTAGCCATAAAGGTTATTCCAAAGTCTAGTTTCTCTAATTCCAAGCCCACTTGATTAAGAGTTACAACATTTTCCCACGATGTTCTAGAAATATCTAGATCTAACTCCACTTTGTTCCACAAAAATTTCCTGCATTGCTTTTCAATATATCAAGAATGGAAACTAGAAGAGATTGGTTTGCATGGAATAAAGGGATAGGTATTCAGGGACAATTTAATCATTGTGCACCTCACTCCATGCCATGTTAAGATTTGACCTGCCAATTTTGGATTCTTATTTGTGCATTATCCAAGAATCAAAGTAATGTTCTTTTTTAACGGTTTATTAGGAGAAATGTTAACACCTAGATAAAACTCCCAAATCTAGTGGTGTGACGTAACAACCTATACAAAATGATGAGAAGAAGGGAATGTCTTAGAGGTGACACATCTTATTAGGAAAAATTAATGCTAGACTTGATTCAATACTAACACAAAGGCACAAGAATGGAACCAAAATGAGAAAGAGTGTCCATAATGCATTGAAGATTCGGAGAAGAGAGCATCCATGACCAAACAGGGAACACATCATCGGCATAGAAGAGATGAGAAAGTTGGACATTTTTGTTAGGGAAAGAGGTTTCCACTCCTTCCCTCACTTATCTTCATCATGATGCTCTAACCTTTCCATACAAAAGCAACAAAGATGATAACGGGAATAGGGCATCACCTTTGCCTAATACCCCTAGAGGGGGTAAAAGGATTTGTGATCTCCCCTTCCAAGAACTGTGAGATGGTAGAGGTTGAGATGCAGCTCATGATGAGCATTAATTAGGCAAGGGAAAGGCAGAAGTAGATTAAGTATCCTTTATAAAGTCCCGATTCTAACTATCAAAGGCTTTCGTTAAATCCATTTTTTAAGAGCCATGACATTCTTACCTTTTCAGCTTTGAAAAAATGAGAAACTTCTTTGATGATAATGAATGTTTTCATCTATGGTTCTATCAGGACAAACTAGACTGAAGAGACTAATCAACTTAGGCATGTAAGGTTTGTCTAGAAGTTAAGGATTTTGGTCACAAGTTTGTGATGTATTACAAAGTGCCCATAGATGCCTAAAATCTTTCATGGACTCAGGGCAACCTTTTTAGGATGAGAGAAAGATAAGTGCAATAATATTCCTTGTCAATTTTACCATCTACCAAACATTTCTGAACAAAGTACTGACAGACCCACGCATATCGATTCAAAATTTTTGGAAAAAAATTGGTATTGAATCCGTCAGGACCTGGGCATTAATGGGGGCCATAGAAAAATATTTCTTTATTTCCTCCAAGGAAGAGTCAGTGAGCACAGACAAAGTCAGCAGTGGAGAAAAAATGGAAGGAAAGGAGAGGGTGTGGGAGACAGTTGAAAAAATAATGGTGAAGTGAACAAGTTCAAAAAATAGGTGGAACCATGTTTTTTTAACATTACCATCATAATCCAGACACCAGCATTATTTTTAAGACAAAAATTTTCCCATTTGATCTCTTGACCTTAGCTATAATATGTGGAAAAAAATATTTAGTGTTAAAAGTTCCCGATATAATCTCCAGTCATGTCCGGACTTTTGAGCCAAATTAGCCTTTCAATTCTATAAATATGATGAGCTCATTGATAAATTGCTTTTCAAGACCAGACAAATAAAGAAAGTAACTTCTAGAAAGAGAAATTTGGATGCCAATCCAATCTTGCTAAGATACGTCCTTTTATGCAACAAATACCAAAAGAACATGCTTATTCCAAGATTAACAATTTGAACTATTCTACCAGACAAGAAATCACAGGGGGTTTCCACATGCTCAACAAATAATCATGAAATTAGGATGGAGAATCCAAGCCTCCTTTACATCTAAAGGGAAAGGACCGGGGATGGACAATTAACAAGAGAGATAAGTAAAGGGCAATGGTCAGAATATGTACGTGGAAGGTTGGGTTACCTTTAGTGTCGGGGAGGCATCCATGAACTCCGCATTGGCCACAGCCGATCCAACCTCTCTTGAACCACTCGGTTTCCAGCGTTGTGTTGTTGTCCAGGTGTGAGGATGCCGCTGAAACCCCAATGTCAATTAACCAGGCCAAGTCATATAAACTCCTGAAATCTTTACACTGATTGACCGAACACCTCCACCAAATTTTTTTCGGCCTTGATTTGTCACTTCATTGCATCAGCCGGCGACACCTTTTTGTGCCCGATGGAAGGGAAGTCAAGCCTTTAGATCTGCCTCACAAGTTATTGCCCGCTCTTGCCAACACTTGGCGCATAAATCCAGTAAACAAAAGGAATGTTATTGGGACCTAAAATGAAGCAGCGCATGAAAGAACTTGGGACAATTGCAGAGACTCACAATATCAATTTTTTTCCAGTAAAAGCCAATACCACCTCGTTTTCCAAGAGGAGGTACATTAGAACCCATGATGCTCAAATTCAGCTTGGATTTGAAAACTTGTATGGCTTTTATCATCTCCAGCTTTAGTTTCAAGCAACACTAACATACTAGGGTCTATGATAACAATCAAATCTTAGCAGGTTCAAGGAACCTCATGGAGTTGGTTCCTTGACTTCCAAACTATTATTTTCATATTGAGATTCAGGCAAGAGAAGGCCGATTAATATCGGCAATTGTATTCAGAGAAGTCTCTGGCACCATGAATTCTCCAGTCCAGCCAATCTCTCCTGACCCTGGGTTTGACTCTCCAATTTCACAGGCGTTGTCACCGACCTGATTTCCAGGCCCTTTCCGAGCTCCTGAACAAAATTCATCTTCGAATTGCATCCCTACCACTTCTCTCTTGATCATGTAGCACATCATTATGGTTTCTTGGAATAATTCTAGATTTTGTTGCGTGACTTGCGAGTTGAATGTGAATGGCTTGATGGTAGAAGTCGATGGCGGAATTGGCCTGCATGGCAGTAGCGACATGGAATTGAATTGAAGTGCTTCTGCGGGAATTTGGCAATTTAAGTCGTGGGCACGAGCTAGTGTCCCAACGGAAATGGACTCAGGCGGCCTTTTGATAGATGGTGGTTTCCGGTGGCTCCCTTATCCAAATCTGGGCAAGTGGAAAAAGGTCCAGGAGATGAAGGTGTTGTCGAGACAGAGTCTCCTTCGCGGTGGAGTTTGAATTGGTTCAGGTGGGGTTGAGACTTTATTTGTGAGTGAGGAAGTGGCGCGTGGGCTTTGATGGCGGCGGCTGGCTTGATGGTGGAGTTGGGTGCTCGAAAGAGTGGATTCTGAGATGGCGGCGCCGTTTGGGACGGTGGTGAGATTAGAAAGAGGAGTGGCGACTGAGTCTCCATGCGCCATTGTTTTGCTTGAGGATTGAGGCCATGTATGATCAGAGTATGAGAATATGGTTGAGGGTGGTAGAATCAAACCATAATTGTATTAAATCACTTGGATTGCGGTGGTGTACACTGGATCGTTCCATATCCGTTCTTGCCAGATTGTAACCTCAGATGGGGGAATATGAATGTCCATGGAAACGTTCTCTGAAATATTTTGGGAAACATAGAAGTCTGAGCAGAACAAAGATTGGCTCATCATTAGATTTTGGGAGAAGATGAAGGTGGTAAGTATCCGTAATCAAGCAAGGGATATTATTTAATAATTCCCACTTAAAAGAAGTAATTATTATAATATTGGTGGGTGAGTGGTGGGCCCTCGTTTGTCGTAGTTGTAGTAGCACTAGACCTTAGAAGCCAAAATCCTTCTTTTTCCTTCGAGTTTAATTGCTTCGAAGCAATTTTTTCTTTCGAAACCAGCTTTTTCCTTTTTGCAACTAAAGTCCATGGGCCTATAAACTGAATAGGCCCATATATAGTGGTGGTTGTCAGTTGATTTTTCCCACTAGAAGATGCCCATATGAGAAGCATATGTGGGCTTGATGGATTGGGTTTTGATTTTCCATAGGATAAAATGCGGGGCCAAAATATACTCGTCATCTCGTAGTTGGAAGTTTTTACCATTTTTGACTTCGCACAATGTCAGAGCCACCATTGCAGGCAAGTACAATTTCCTTCTTATGCCCCACAATTCCACAAGCAAAGCAGATTGAGTGTGGATGTTTTGGTAAACAACCTGTTGCACCCTACCACCCACCCAAACTTTGGTTACAAGAGGTGTTGCAGACTTATTTCAAAACTCTGGCATAACGCGCTCTAGTTAGACGATAGTAGCTAATCCACCCTGAGAGGACACCACAGAGTTAGCAATATCAAATGAGCTCCTTGTCGTAGTACTCTACCGGGAGTTCCTTGAACCGAATCCAAACTGCCATGGAGTTGAAGGAGAGATCAGATGGATCTTGAAATTTGGCTTTCCACCTAGTAAGCATTTAAGTAGTGATCGAAATTGACCAGGACCCTCGTAAAAAGCCTTTTCATAATCTTCTTGGGTTGCTAAAACGGAACAAGTAAACCACCATCACCCATATCCAATTGTCTCCAGACCACCCTGGGTCGCCACATAGCATGTGCTCTTTTGTCCATGAATTCCTCACGGCTTAAGGCCCATACATTTTTCCCATGCAGAGTGAGCTTCCAGGATGCGCAGTAAAAGTCTTTCTTTGGAGAAATGGAGCCAAAGCTCCTCCGGAGCCCACTCTTCCACAATATCCCATTCAATAGAATCAGCACAATTTTCCTTGAATCATTAACCATTGAAGAGGATGAGGGCCCAACCTTATCCTAAATGAATTGTTTAGGTAACCTAGTTCAGCCATATCAGCATCCTGATGTCGCAGCCATGAAGGAACGATGGGAGCAAGGAGTGATGAAGGCTGTGGAATGCGTATAGCGGCAATGAACACCTGCAAAACAACTAAGAAAAAAACAGAGTAAAGAGGGTGTTAGAGGGGAGGGGAACCCTACGCTCAAGTGAGCGTAGAGAGAAAAAAGACACTTCTCTCACTAAAGTGGGTGTAGAGGGCAGGGCTTCTCTTTCTCAGTTTCTTCTCTTCTCATTCTTTTCTTGTTTTCTTCTTTCTCAATCTTCTTCTGATTTTCGTGACTAATAATTGTGCTTAATTTGTCCTTTTTTTTTTTTTGTATTTAAGTAAGTGGTATTGACTATTGAGTGAGGTGGTTCCACTGGTATTTTTTTAAAGTAATTTTTTTTTGAAGGAAAGGAAAATGGAGTACTTTGTACAGTATACTCCAAATGAAAATAATGATTGTTGTAGTAGTTGAATTTTGTTATTACTTTGAATATGTATGATACTTCTTTTTTTTATTTTAAATTAGCAGCTCCCCTATAATTCCTTTTTTTAAAATTTACCGTCCCAAAGCCGTACCCGTACCTATAATTTTTGATTTGCCGTTTTCGGTCCCCGTCCCCGTACGTATATTCCCGGTATCCCGTATCGTGAAACCTAGCTTTAAACCCAAATTAATGTTTGGTAGGAATTCATGGAAACTGAAAGGAGTATAAATATTCCTGACAAATATTTAAATTGCAATTTATTTCACTCTTTATTAAGGTTTATTGAATAAATGTTACAAATATTGTGTATCGCACGGACCCTAACTATACTATACTATATGATAGATAGTACACTACAAAAAATAGGCTTATATTGACGCTTTTTGTTCGATCGTTCTTTGAAAGGGTCGCTCATTTTTATGTTGCGCAAACAAAAATAGCAAGATTTTTGATGCTTTTATGGTCGTTGTTTTATTGACCCAAATGCGTCAAATTGTATAAAACATGTGTAAACACGTGTTCGTTGCCAAATTGGCAGTGTATTCAATTTTTTTCGATTAATTTCAACTTTTATAATGCTGCTTGCTCTCCTATTTTTGAAATGCTGTTCCAAAGAAATATCCTTTCAATAAATAAATGAACTTTCTAAAAACTCATCAAGTCATATTATGTAACAAAATATCTTTCCAAAATCTTTAACACAYCCAACTTGYTGTGATGATCAAAGGAGGTCTAAACCATTMCGACTCCGTAATCCTTGGTCGCACCCTTTTGCCTCTAACTTTCCTTGAAAACAATGATAATAATATATGTACCTCGTAACAAGTACTATAAATAAATTAACAATCCATATCATATGATTCAAGCTATTAGGGAAGTCATTAAATAAGTGTACGGRTGCCAGGGAGTCATTGGGCCAGACAAGGTTACAACAAAATAATAAGCAACACTCGGGACAACATACTAATCCATCCTTTGTTGAAATATGAAGGGGTAGTATGCGCTACTTTAACACAAGAGTGAAATGTTGAGGAAGATTATTTATAAAGGAAGAGATGGTTAAATTTAGGAAAATAAATAACCTAATTGTTGAAAAATTATTGCGAAGTACGATATATGAAATAATGCATATACGTAATCTTTTATTATAATATTCAATATACGGTCATCTTAAACATAATTTTGTATATTAGTTACACAATATCTTATGATGATGTTGTTATCTGTACTTTCAATTTTTATTTTTGAATTGACATAAAATTATACTAATATGCATACATATATAATCTAATAAGATAAAAAGATATTATATAATAGTATATAAAAACTTTGTTTTTACACGAATACTAAAAGATTTCATTAATATAGAAAAGCCAAACGACACTTACAATCCAATTCCGSATAAACTAATTGACAAATACAAATATATCTATCCAAAGAACATATTACATCATACGATTGTTCAAATCCATGAACAAATAAAGTCTTAAAGAAAATCTTCATCCGAAGCAATACTTTCTATGAGTTCGCACAAGTTCGGCATAATAACTAATGTAAAGCTTCTTCGATAACCATGCTTGCAGATTCAATTAAATATCACCAATAATTGAATTTAAGTGATCGGATCTTCGCAATCAATTAATCCCCTAACACACAACCTAAAAAACTTAAAATCTACTTTAAAATCTAGGAGGAGAACACAGCACAAAGAAAAACAAACAACTTAGAAACCACTAAGGGACAAATTTATTGTGACAAAACTAAAGACCCAAGAGACGCGTATCCAAAAAAAAAATTGCACGGAAAACCGCTCGACACCGTCGAGAGGCAAACAAAGTAGTAAAACTACACCCTCCAAACCAAGACCGATATGGGTAGCACCCAAGTATAAGAACCGTTCCAACCTTGAAACAAACCAAACCTAGCCATCACTCAAAATTGAGACCCGTGAAGGCCCGAGTCCTACCACCGATCTCTCGCAAAATGAACGTCACTTCAACAGCTGCTCCAGAGCACACGCCACAAATTGCCGATCAGAAAATTCTTGTTTTCGGAGTCATCGCCGACTAACATCAACCCTACACCCGAGTCGAAGGTGTATGACGAGACTACTAGCAACACTGAATATACAAACATAGATACAATATGTACAAGTAGAGAAAATCTTGAATATACTATCCAAGGAGGATAAAAGTTGTACAAGCAATACAGAGCAGACGAATCCCAACTATTAGACAGAGTCGTTTGATAGACATAGTATCCGTCACAGATCTCCACCGATTGCCGTGCGGATGAAGCCACAAAAGGCCAAGTTAGACACGCCAAAGTACAAAAGCCCCCCACCAGTCCTACTGCATCCAAGAAAATGCAGAGCCAGAACAGGTAAACCTTACTACCCTGGCCTACTGTGCCCAATCGAAGTGCGTTGGGAAGGTAGATCACGAAGATTAGGCGAAGCGTGTGTGTAGACAGATCAGGCCTGACCCATGCTCTTCTGCCGTCGATACGACAACACCAAATACTCCCAAATACCAAAGTTGTTTATTGTGCCTCTTGTTAGGGGTTTAACTCGGGAAAGTTGAGCTTAATAGATCCAGAATTGGCGAAGCAGATTTGGTTAAGAAGCATTGACGCAAGCGGTTTCATAAATCAAGCTCTGCACGACTCTACACTTGTTGACCTTAACTTCAAGGAATGGAGGAACGAAGGTTAGATGACCTACACCCGAATCACGCTTCTCCGGCACTTGAGAGACCACAGGTCCCAACCAAGGGGGTAATCGCGATCAATACCTGGATGGTTCTAAAAGTGCTTTAGACGCACGGTATTACGAAGTGACAGTATGTACGGTTTTGAGAACCTATTCTGCGCATCACCTCACCCCTCATGTGACTTTATTCAAATTTTAACCTATAATTTTAGACAATCCAACACCACTTATCTAACTCTTTTTGTATGTCTACGCATTTGATTGATGTTCAGTGATGTACTTAACACATAATACAGCTGGCGGGCTCTTTCGGGCTCTCCAGAAACAGGTCACAACGAAGTAGATGTAACCCTCCCATTAACTGTGATTATTATTTCTTAAAAGATAGTTCAACTCATCCAAAGTAAAATATAAATTGATCCCAAATTAAATCCTTTATAATTATTTCAATTATTACAATTATATTATTAATAAAACAAGACAATCCACCATGGAACAGCCGATCAAATAGTCCATGTGCTTAGCACCTAACGTATTCCCTATCTCAATGTGGCCTTTATCCACTTCACGGGGGAACCTTAAATATTCAATTTACCGATCGAGTTGATAATAATTATTCTGAGAGTAGTCGATAAATGCCAAGCCTGACACTATGCCGACATCCGATGACACTAGTAGTTTACGAGTACGCACTATGATAACAATAAACAAATATATATCCCTCCAAACATCATTTTGTGTCTTGTTTCAATATATTTTTATTTTTTTTTGTGTAGAAAAATTAATTATAGTTTAATCATTTACCTATAACTGTTAAAAATATATAAAAACGCCAAAATTTGAATTCAAAGTAAATGTGAGAGACTTCTAAATAATTTGGTCCTCTCCTCCACTTAAATTCATGGCCATAATGCAGAGTAGTTTCCGCCACAACTTTCTAACATCACAATAAATCACCCGAAGAAAACCATACATGTTTAGCATGAGGAGTCCTGCGTGCAGAGGCGTCAAGTACCTATAAGAGAGAATCGCATTGGAGTCTGTCAAGTGGAGGTGCTTGTGTTTTTAAGAATTGACGTCAAAATTAACAAGTAGTTATTAAAAATCTTTTTTTTATTTTTACTGCAGGTTACATCAATACTACAAAGAGGAATATTCCAATATGCTAATTTCGAGCGTAAGCGTTAAATAGAGGGAGCTATTGTTACGTACATACTGTACAATTTTCAATTCGAGGCCATTTTCCTACTCCGACTACCCGATTGGTTCCAGTGGTCTAAAGAAGCAATAGTATGGTTCCGAACGAACACGTACATGCCGATGGTGTTTATTCGAGTGCAATAAATCAATTAGTCGAATTCTAGAGTGTCTGATATACAATTCTTAGATTCAATATAAAGAATTTAATCGACACGGATCTCGAAATAAAGCTATACAGAACAAAGAATACGATTTTTACTAAGAATGGTGGTCACTATAGAAGATTTTACATGGATTAGATTTGTAAGATAGATGGAATTGAGAGTAAACAAGGTGTGGAACTATATATAAGTGTCTGATGTTTCATGTCTAAAGATGATTTATCATACAATTCTTTTTTTAAAAGATTTATTTATCTGTGCTATAATTTATTGTGTGTACTTAAATGAATTTCTGAGTAAAGCAAAATGGTGTACTTTTCTAAACAATTCCATTAACGAAATTTATTAGGAAACATAGTGTCATATAAATCTAGTAGCCACAACACGAGAAGTATAATCATGAGAAGTGTACCTAATACCGAGCACTCTAAACATATATATACTGAATCTAAAAAAAAACCTTTTTCTTAGAATATTTTTCAATTCTCTTTATCTTTTTGATATATATATGAAATAAGGCATCAAATACTATATCACCTTGACAACAGTACGAACTAATTAGGGGAGGACCATCTCATAGGGTGATGGAACAACATCTCAATCCAAGTCACAAGAGAAAAACAATCCAAATTAGAGCGACACTAATTTAGAAACCTTATAGAGAGTATTCATATATATTAGTTTAACATGTGTTTCTAATTGTTATTTCATTATCGTGAGTAAAGTCTCAATAAATATAGTATCTTGCAAACACTATACACGACTAATGATCTCCAAACGCAATATCTACCTTAAACTTTAACATTCATTTATAATGTGCGTTAGAGCTTCAATAATGACTATAGCCTAAGTATTCTTTGTATATTTTATAGGTCACTCTTCTTAAACTTTTTGTCTATTTTTATATTACCACAAGTTCATAATGATAAATTGGAAACGGAAACATATCACAAAATGCTAAATGTTCTGTGACCTCTCCCTCCCCGTGGATATATCTCAAAGTTGAACTTTTTCAATTTATATAGATCATAGCCCTTTAAACAGCATCTTCTTCGTGAAAACTTGAAGTAAATTGTAAGTATGCATTCACATATGTGTGATATAACCCAATTGAATCTCGTAGCCATTTGATCATTAATTAACGTGTGTAGTATCCATTGAGAATCTATATTTTCAATATTCTGGAGTAACCAATTCTCCATTAATTCTTTTCGATATCATGACAAGCTCATAAATAATATTTTGATCCAGGACACTTCCCTCATATGTATGTTCTATATATGTTTATATCACATTCCACTTTTATATCCATTTTAGAAAACATATTATATTTGTTTAATGTGGTGGTCCACCATGTGAATAAACCATCCTAATAGAAGAAATATTACGGACATATCACTAGTATGGCAATCTCGACGATTCTGATTGTTAGAAGCAAGTAGACATAGCTTACTGATGCATAATACAGTGCACTTTCATCTTTTTCTCCTCCAGATCACCATAACACATCTACCTTTTAACTCAACTTCTCATTAATATTTCCTTTCTAGACATTTATTTTTTTTTAGATACCTTACATATCTTCCTCTTAATAATAATACGATTCATATTCCCAATAATCACAGTAATTGCTCATTCGTGGTTATTTAAACGCACTTTTCTTTTGATTTTTGAAATTATGTGTCCACACTTTAAAATTTATTATATTTTATCCTAATTATTTACGTATTCTTTACTCGTATTCAATATATTCTGATTTTATTCTGGTGAGGTGTAACACCTATTCTTTATCAGTTATGTATCTCAAACTTCTAATTACTGAAATAGTTTTTCTATTCAATTAGCGCCTGTAACAGTGTTTTTCCAACATACTTTATACTTATTTTCTTAAGGAACTTAAACAAGTGCAACTTCTTTTTTCTAGTTATTGATATTCATTTTATTTTACATAAGTTATTTTTTTTTTTATTTTTAAATTTTTCTCATACATAATTAATATGAACTCATATTATATCCTCAAACATTATTGAGCTAATTTTATTAAATAATTTCACATCTAATTCACAATTTCACAACTATCTCATTTCAAAATCTATCTCTATATATTGTTTATTAACTCGGTGATATTATGCTCATAAATAATTTTTAGTACTTTAAGGATAAATATTTTTTATAATAGACACATCGTATAAAAAAAACGGTATATATTTTGAGAAATAGAAGAAAGAATAATTTTATAATTTAAGTTTAAAATACAATACTTTTTAAATCAGTCAGCCGTAAAGGTACTATGTATGCACAACATCACAATAAACTATTGAGGCTGGAAGAAACCCAATTCAATATATAGTATCTTGTTGTGTCCCCCGTACCGGGGACAAAACGGGACGGGGACGCTTGGTACGGCTATGGACGTCCTCGGACGCCGTGACTTCAAGACAGTTGAACCGGAAATTGAGACTAACTTGTGATCATTATAGGGCGTTTCTCATATACAGCGAGGACATCATGGCGTATTATTCGTCTAAAACATATTACTTACAAGAATAGACAGCTAAGTGTATCCCTCTAAGTACAATTATGTTTACTCATTGTTTATAAGTATCAATATGAATTATGTAATAGTTTAGTGCAAATACATGAGTTATTCGATAATTTGTAATTATGTTCTATCTAGTAATGCTAGATGATATTTAGAGTGTATTTCTCGAGTCCAACTAAACGTCCAAATGGTTATAGTTCTATTGTCTACTGTATTATGTACTTATGTATATTAGTCTCTTGGTATGCTTAGGTATTGTATTATGTATGTATGTGTATGTATGGCTATGAGTAGGCTTCTTGTTACTATTCTGCAGTATTGTATGTATTGTACTTTGTACTTCTTATTCTGCGTCTTTATGTTCTATGGTTTTCATTTCTATTGCTATCAATTATCCTCTTTCTTTTATCTTTCAAATGACTAAAATGTAAGTGTCGTATGCCATATTAATAATATGTTTACTCTATTTTAATTATAAGTAAAATAGAATTAGTAATTGAAAGATCAAACAAAGCTTCGAAGATAGTATGTGTCAAGGTATCTCACATTTAAGTGTAAATATTATCTATATAACAAAGGTAATAAATTTTTTTTTTTTTAATCGGTACAAGTAAATGGCTCATTCTTCATTGTGTATGTGTAAAATCTGGAAAATTTGTTTGTACATTATATGTGAAACTCTTTTAGGTCTATTTACAGTTTACGTACGGTCAAAAAATAGACATAAACATTTTAGATTGCCCTAACTTTTTTTGAAACGTGAGATGAAATATAGATAATTTTACGAGATTTTATATTATGTGTTATTACTATGATTAAATATGTGTTTTTGTAATTGAGTATTATACGATTTTATTTTAGTTTTTTCCTGTATACTTTTATAACTGAAGATTAGGGTCAGAAAGCTTTCATACAGATATATAATTACTTTTATTTTAAAAATAATAATTAAATTAAAAAATCTGATCCACGTCCCAAAAAGCTAGGTGTTTATGCTTTCTTTATACACACTATAATACTTTATGCTATGCGCTATAATACGTCTTTGTTTCGCTCGTCCAACAGTACTCCAAAACATCCCAATCACTACGTATCTATATTTGTGACACCGATTTAATCACGAGTATATGCGCTCGATTGAAACGAAACTTTAGCTAATTATAACGCCTAAATAATGAGATTTACTATGATGATGGGAGTAATTCAGGAACTTCATGATGAATGCGAATACCATAGTTGAATTGCAAGTATAATAAAAATATCTACGCTACCTTTAGTTTGGAGGAAATCTTACCGAATAAACAATTTAAGTTGAATGTGGCTTGTAGAGAAAGAAAAAGACAGGGTTACAAAAGTATAAATATATTTATGAGAGGCCTACCCCCAAGATATAAAAAAGAAAAGATATGAGTCCATTTTTATAAAATTTTATTAGTGGTTGTGTACCCTTATAACATGATACTCGCGTTTTAAAGGGAGTATGTGAAGTGGAATGAGGGGTTTTTATTTGAATTGATTGTAATATTTAATGTATACAACGGAATACTTGTGATGAATATCGCGGTTCATAATTGCACTGAACATGAACTGCTCCCTAAATTTAATCTTAATAATGATGAGTTTGCAATTAACTAAAACATAAGAAAAGAATTAATTGAAACATCACACTACAGAATTGTATAGAAATAAAAGCATCCTATTATTGACCTATTATATTTGTTCTATACCTTTTAGGAGTCTCTCGGAGATGTAAAGGGATTACAGCATTCATTTTTCCAATGCGCAATATAAATCAAGTAAATAGCGAGGATTTCTGCTATTATAATATACGTTTCGCTCTGTATGAATAAATAATTGAAGCCCGCCACAAAATCGTAGTCAAAAACATCTATAGATATATTCATATTAGTGAAATTCAGCATGTGTGGTTTCCATGTTTCCTAATTGGCTAACTGTATGAGTCAATTTTTATAACTCAATTATTTAATTCACAGTCAACTTGGTCCATTAAAATTAACTAAAATCTCTTTATCTTGCCTTAACGAGTGGACCACGAGAGGCGCGATCTATGAGCTGATAACAATACCTGATTCTAAATCTTTAAACATATCTGGCAGATATTACTGAGGTTTACATATACGAAGGTATAAAGGATATGAAACCTGAACTAAACCAAATCATGACAGCAGTGGCACACCACTCAACAATTGAAAATACTTAACCCGAAACCACATGAAAAAAGACATATTTCATTCCCATAAAACGCCGTAACTGCCACGCTCAACTACGTGAACATGGTAAATAAACGACTGAACATTATAGCACGAGAACTCTGGACAACTGAAACCAATAATGTAACTAGAAGATTATGAAAGACTTAGAGCCCTAAAACATCCAAAAACTAGATAACACGTATTCTCGTAAACATGAAACATACAACTGAAACATCAAATAATCGACTGTATTCATTTTAAGAACCTTGAAACTTAAGAACTGAACTGAACTGACGAGATTAAACATCGAATAATAATTTAATTTTATATTAAAAACTTAAGAGTTATAATACTGAACCTAGCAACTATGATTTTGACCATATAACAAATACAATAATGGTAGTGACTATAATGGGAATATTTAATCAACTATCAATATGTGTAGAGCATAACTAGTAGTATTTGTTAAACTATCATTGGACCTTCCAAGTCATTCATAACTGTTTTTTAAAAGAGATAATATCTTTTTAACCACGTCTTAAATATCCAAGGTAACTATCACAAGAAAATTAAAACAATATTTGTGTACTATAAATTATACACAACTAAATTAACAAATTTAATATAATTTGTATGGTGTTAACAATACCGTTATGACAATCTCGCATCATTTTTCTAACAATATTACATTACAAAGTTAAGTTAAGTAAATAGTAATCTTATGTCTTAGAATAAAGGCTTATATAGAACTTTATAGTGATATACTAAGAACCATGTTTTTATGCTAACTATTATATATAGTGATATCCTATAAATTAAGGCATAGCTTACCAAAACACAAATTTTTAGTTTGGCTTGTTGAATAGTGGTTATAGTAGTATGCGTGTTTAGAGGATGTTATATATAGGTTATGATTATGGATTACTATATGCCATCTATATAATTATTATGGTTGCTTCACCATATAATCAGAATTCAAAACATTAAATACTCTATACTAGTGATTGTTAAGATTTATGAATCGCTCGGTCCTCACAAGTGTTACATTGGTTGTATTTACTAAATTCTAGTCTCATTGATTAGGAGTGTAGCAATGATCGCATAATAGGAATATAATTAGGAAAAAATGTATATACTGTGCTACTTAACCTGCACCCGATCCAGTCTGCGGTACTTACATGCAAGTAAAAAATTATACAATTATTACCACTTCACGTTATTAGGTGGTATTAAACTCATCAGATTAGCAATAATTTCTTATCCCTCAAATTTGATATAAGCTCTATGACACAATTTGGTGTTGGATTAATCAGCAATGTCTAAATACATTAAACATTAACATTAGTGCCTCCTTTTAATATAACACACTATATAAAGGATATTTCTTTGATTTAAGTTATCAAAGCTTTTAAATTGGTAAGCAACATACTGAATCCCAATTCTTATAGTTGTTTTCTTAGTGAATTAGAGAGTGCGATTTTTGTATTTCAGTTAGGTACATTATTGTGTCTTTTCAATCATAGTACGATCACAACTCTCACATTAATCATAGGTATATTAGTTCCCTCGTCATTTGATTGGTGCAATTTGGATATTGATTGAGATGACTAGCAATGGTATTTAGTAGCGTATCTTGGGACTCCCTCCCTGTCCCCGATATGTCTATAACATTTTTTTAATTAATATTAGATTTCTTTACTTAATCTTCCAGTCCCTAGATCTCATCTATGTTAAATTACGGAAAAACGTCTAATTATCGGAGTTCTCTACACACTATATAACCGACTTCATAGATAATCTATTGCAACTCAACTTACTCGAGTAAATAAAACGAACGACTTATATTAAGTATCCCCAAACTGATATATAGTACATTAATACAAGATGTTTTATCTTATT